>WBMY01013876.1:505914-584588 GCA_013397315.1 Donacobius atricapilla
TGTGGGCTCGCCCGGGCCGGGCCGGGCCGGTGCCGGTGCCGGTGCCGGTGCCGGCGGCGGTGGGGGCCGGAGCGGGGAGAGGCTGCGTTCGGCTGCTCCCGGCGCTGCCGCGGGCTGGTTTGCTTGGGAGCAGGCGGCTTTTGTGCTGTTCCACACGTGAATAATGGTCACGAGCGAAAGCCGTGCCCGTGTCTGCGTCCTGGCAAAGAGAGAACCTGCAGTATCGTTTTAAAGTGCGGTTTGCCACCTGGATACAAATAAAATCTGCTTCATTAGTAAGAGTTCCGCGCTTCTTGAAGCGTTTCTAACAGTGTGGTGAAGCTCTCCTCCCCCCCGCTGCCTTGAAATTTACTGCCTGCAAAGGATCAGCCCTTCGGTTGCTCTGTAAAGGGACATCTCGCTGATGGGCTTAATTTTCTGTGGTGGAATACCCCTTTTAGCTGCGGTATTTAGCAGTTTAGATGGATAATAGTGTGTCTGCAGTTATCTAAGTGCAAGGGTTTTCAAAAAATACTGATTGGACAAAAATATTGATGAGCCTTCAAGGAATCAAGACATACTCGTGGACATTACCTGGAGCTCACACAGCTTTTGAAGACACTGATCCATAACTGCTTTCGCACCACTCTGATATTCACTGTAGAATGAACCCTTGTTTTTAATGATCTTTTCTAAGAAACAAAATGTTTCAAAGATGTCTATGTGATCTTATTTTCCAAATCATCTTAATACTGGACTAGAGCCCTTGGTAGGGAAGGGAAGGGGTGCAAGGACTGCTCTGTATCATTGTCTTGCCTTTTTGCCTTGCCTTAGTGATGGGTTTGTCTAGAGACTGGTGGTTCATGCAACAGCTGCAGTGCAGACCTGGGGCAGAAATGTGGGAATCAACCCATGGTGAAAGGAGGAGAGCGAGTATGTGGCAAGGTCTGTGCTTCCCTCGTCACCTGTATCATTCTGTGCCAAACTGGGTCCAAAATTTATGATGCTGTTTTGCTTTGTGATATGAACTGTCAACTGGTAATGGGTGAATTTGCAGTTGGGTGTATTTTTGGTGAACCCACAGGTATAATTTGCAGGGAGAGGCTGTTGAGGCTCTGGGGAGGGTGGGAGATCCAGCTCTGACTTAGGAGAGCAAAGTAGTATTTTTGAAGATTCATCCAGGTGCTCTCTAGGCATTTTGCCTAAGGGCTGCTTTCATTTTCCAAATGGGGCTACGTTTGTAACTAAGATCACAACTTGTTGGGATTATCAATTCCTGGTGAAACTTTCAGATAATACACAAAATAAGGACTGTTATTTCTGACAGCTGAGTCTTTGAAGACTGGAAACAAGAGTTTAGACTGTAGCTGGTTCCAGTGAACCTGAATGTAACAGCCTCATCAATTCCATTGGGGCAAGGTGATGGTTTATGGATTGATACATTATACCTGTTTAGTGTCCAAATAACAGAGCATTTCCCAAATATTCTGAGCACTGTTATTTCTTCACTTTGAAAACTCAGGTCTCTCATTGAGGAGACTGTGTAGAACAACCATAAAAATGCATAAATTCTCTTGCTATATTTTGTGAATAATATGTACTTGGAGAGAAGAGCCCAATTACTCTGGTAATGACATTAGTATAGCAGAACATTTAAGGATGATTTTGCTTCTCATTTTTTAAAATTATCAATATATTTTGCATTTCCATCCGGGTTATTATGAAAATTCACCAGTTCTATTTGCTTGACCTTACACTGTTTCAAAAATAAACAATACTTTTCAGGGGAAACATTTGGGTTAGTTGTTGATTTGTTTGTTGTGGGGTGTTTTTTTTTTGTTATTTTGTTTTGTTTTTATGTTTTTTTGTTGTTGTTGTTTCCTGCCATGAATCTCTTTCTGTGCTGTGGATGCATGAAATTTTGGGAGCCTAAGTTTAGCCAGACTCTGTAAAACCCTTCAGGACTAGGTGCTGGAGAAGTTAAGAGATTTAGTAATGGGAACAGTAAGTTAGCAACTATAAAATATTTGCTCAGGTGCTAGTTTGCCATTTATATAATTTCTTAATATATATATATGCAGTTTATTTTACAGAATAAACTTTAGGAAATCACAGTAGATCCTCTACTTTTTCGTTTTTTAGCTCTTCCATTTAATCTATGGCAATTGGCAGACTTGGCCCTTAGACTGAAATCTTGTGCTACAGCTTGACATTCACATGGTGAGCAAGAATGTTCAAATTTTCATGGTAAAATCTGTTTACAAGAAACACAGAAACACCTGCAAGTATTCTAGGAGGGAATAATCAAGCCCTTATATTCCAAGATGTAGAGTACCTGCTGTCTACTGCAAATAATACTCACGTGAGTGGATTTTCCCTAAGGGTAACTCTTACTATAAATAGGATCTCTTGGCCGTATTGTAGCATCTGGCACTGGCTGCCGCTGGTGACAGGAGAGCTCAGCCCAGGCTCAGGCTGTTACAGTTAATAGGAAAATAAAATTTCATGTAAGCTAGAATTTTAGAATCAAAGTATTCCTGTTGTAAAAATACATAAAGGTGTTCACATGAGCTGTAAGCTCTATGTGTCTAAAATGGAGATACATTTTAAAATAGTAAATAAATGCACCCTGTTCCAGTAAGATGGAAATAATCTCACAAAAGCTTCCTTAAATTAAGCAGAAGCAGCCATGCATTTCTGCTGTATATTATATGGGCACACAAAACATTCCAGTGCACGTTTACATTGCTGATTGTTACAGGAAGTGATTTTCAGTTGCTGTGTCTTTCCCGGCTTTCCAGGGATCCACTTCAGGCCTCTGGAGAAAAGGAGGCTGGTAAGTCACTGGAAACTCAACCAGCATTTTGTTCTTCAGAATGGGCTCAGTAGATTGAGCCTGAAGCTCAGTAAATTACCAAGAGGGCTGAGGCTTTATATCCTTGTCAGGATGTGTGGGCAGTATTTCCAATGGTAAATACAGCTGCAAGGACTGCATCAGAGTTTCTGCCGGTGAGTGTGTTGGGATCCTGATTGTTCTTGGGGCACTATTAGCATGTGGCAGAGGGAGAGGGATTGTCTTGTAACGCTGAACTATGGGACTTGTACGGTTTGGGCTCTATGTAGGAGGGAGACTCAGTGGGGATTTTTTCCATCTTATGTGTAAAGTTCAAATACTTGTTCCCTTCTGTCTCTAGACATCCTGCCTGCCTAGCTGGAGGATAGAAGGATTATTAATCAGGAGTTCTTTTTACACTGCAGCTCAATAAAAGCTTCAGTGTCTCTTTTATAATTTTAATCTAGGAAACTCAAGAACCATCTCACCCCGAGGGGCATTCCACTGATGTTTGCAAACTCTGTTGTGCTCTTGTTAAAGCACCTGTTGTAGAGGTACAGCTGTGCGGTAATTGTTTAAGCTTGACAGAACCTTTTCCAGTTTCAAGTCTTACCAATGGTGTGGGTTAACTTTGGGCATATTCTTCCTTTAGGCCTTTACTTTGGTTATCTAGGTATTTTTGAGAACGAGTGCTGTTTTTCAAGCTGGGAGATACAGAAATAAATAATTTTAAATGTTCTTTATGATGGAGAAGGTAATTTTTGGTTGTTCTGGACATGTGCTTTCTTGGTGTCCTCTAGTAATATGTGCTGCTCCTTTATTAAGAGTATAGTGTGCCAGGTTCCTGAGATAGGAAAGGCCTCAGGCTGACTGCAGAGTAGCATTTCCTGAAATCTATCCAGGCAAGCATTCCCCATCAGCCCAGACTCTTTCTGTGCTCTGTGGCAGTGACTTGAAATGCTATCCTGAGATGTGTTTCCTTTCACATAATTTTTGGCAGTGCCATTCATCAAGGGAACTACAATAAACCTAGAGCTGTAAATGGGTAGCTTGATACAAAGATGCTTCATGAGCCAGTTCTTCTGCAGAGCTTGCCCAGTAAAAATGGTACATGCTTTCTTACAAAGACATAATTGCTTCTTGAAAGAGGCTAATTTCTTGAAATAAAGTGCAAAGAGACCCAGAGACATTTTTTAACGTGTAGCCAGACTACTACAGTTTTTTAAAGTGGAGACTGGAGTAAGGTGAAGGAGGGAGATGAAAGTTATTTTTACATTGGTATTTCCAGTCAAAAGTTTTACCCACAGAACTTTTTTCTCAGGAGCAGGTAGCTTTGTGTACAGCTTGGCTGAGCCCAGGAAAGCTGATCTCTTGCCAAGTTGTGTCAGTTCTTGGGAGCAATGCAGCCAGCAAATTCCTGATCCTAAGAGTTCTGCACGAGGCTTTTTAAAGTTGTTCCTCAGCAGTGCATCAGGCCAGCCTGACCAAAACCTGATATTAATGAAACAGCATGTTTTGATGTTTGTTCATTTCTGGCATTCTGCAAGGTTTTTTGTCAATATTTGTAAAACTCTTCGATTTTCACCACCTCAAAGTCTATCCTCCAAAAAAAGCATTAGCTGGACCTCATTCTGTAATAGGTCCAGCTTTTTATCTTTTCCAGTTATTTGATGAATTTAAAAAGCTTTTGTGCCATAATTTTTAAGACTGCTCAAATTCTTTGAGTAGTCAAAGTCTACTCAAACACTCTGAAATGTACTGTGCTTTTATTAAACTGATTTCTGCCCTTTAATGTCCTTTTAAGTTTTGCTTTTTTTATAAAAATCCGTCTCTCCTGTAATCTCTGGAAGAGTACGGTTTTGGCTTTTTTGTTGCATTCATTAGCTTGAGTGCACCAAGTTCTATTAAATACTTCACTTTGATTTATGTACAGTTTTCTCTATACTATGATGACTTCAGCTTGTATTTTGAATAATATTGCTGTTTTCTAAAGTACTTCTTTTGCCAAAATCTGTTTTGCATTTCCTGTCATGTAAGTTTTTATGTACCTTCCAGTGCTTAAAGTCAATTTTCATCTAGGAAACAGAGATGTACAAGTGACAAGATTCCACTGAGCACCTCTGAAGCTTGGAGATAGTTTTGACAATTTCTTCTGAAAGGGCCACTCTCCAAGCCCTCCTTGCCACCATTCTCTAGGTCCCCCAAATGCTTCTCCAGGTAGGAATGCAGTGCTCCTAAAACACCCAACATGTCCTTGAAAAGTAGGTGCTAGGACTGAATAAAGCAATGCTGCAAGCTGGGTCTGTACAGTGACTGAAAGAGCTGATAGACAGAGGGTTGGCAGTCCATCCAGTGATTATTTACTTAAATTATCACCAGATCTGAAGGAATTAACTTGGATTGATATTCCCAGCATGTTAGGTGCATGTGAGCGCAGAGAATGATGAAATAATTTGAAAACTGTTGGGGTGCTTGTGTCTGCCTGGCTTTGTGCCTTGGAAAGTTTTTCCCTGCTCTGGTGGGACTTCTGCCTAGCCCTTGCTTCACCTTCTTCCCGTCACCAGTGGAATAGGGAACACGAACAGTGGAGTGAAAAAGCCCTCTGCTCATTTTTTCTCTCATTTTCTAGAAGGAGTTAAAGCTCATTACAAAATGAGCTACCAGGTGAAGGGTCACCCTTATTGCCTTTCCTGCTGGCGTGTCCTGGGGTGGCTGGGAGCTCGTGGTGCCTTGAGAATTTGGCATCACGAGGTTGCTGCGCCTGTCCCGGCCATCACGAGGTCAGCGCTGTCAGTGCGCACTTGGCTTCCTCCCAGCCTGCAGCATCGCTTCCTCCCTGTGGGGTGGCCTGGGTTGGCTGGGGATAGCTGCAGTCTTCTGCCTCACTGGGCGGCCCTTGGAACAGTCGCTTTCTTGGTTCCCCTCCCTGCATTTCAACTCCTTCCTCTAAATTTTTGAGGAGAGGTTGGAGTGAATGAATCATGTACGTATAGCTATACTCAAGGGGAAACGCTTCACACTTGGGTTACGCCGGCAAGTATTGTATGAAGGTGTTTCTACAAACCTTTGGGTTCTGTTTCTTCCCTCTCCTACTGCAGGTGAGATCATGAGGCATGAGGATGTACCAAGAGCATGGGATGTATGTACCTGCTTGTGCACTGCGATGTCTTCTCCTTTTCTGAAACAATTCCACCATTTGTTTTCAGGTGACTGAGGGTGTATTTACATGTCTCATGTTACAAACCTTGCTGACTTGGGATGGTCAGCTCATCTGGTTGACTGATAGATGGTCCTTGTGTTTTCAAAGGGCTTTATCCCATGCTCTGTGTATGCTTCAAGTTAGCGTATGCTCATGGTGACAGCTTGGATGAATCCAAGCTTCTGTTCTGGAATAAACTGGACCAGTGTGACTTGGAGCCTGAAACTTGTGTTGTAATTTTGGCTGAATGCTGTAGGTGACCTCTTTAGCAGTGTATTTTACAAGTGGAAAGTAACACATGCCGTGGTTTCATGCTCAGTGGCTGTGTTCCCTCCTAGTACTACATCTGAAGCTGGATGTCTGCAGGATCACATGTTTGTGAGTAATGTTAGGAAAAATGCAAAGCTCAGTTGCAGCAGCGAATCCACAGTGTGGTTGTGCAGGGCTGCCAGAATCAGCCAAGAGCAGAATTTGTCTCTGAGGGCTTGAAAAACTTTGCATTTGTAGTGTTAGATGGAGAACCTTAATCTGTAAAATATCTGCTGGAGGAAAAACGTTATGCCCATTAAAAACAGGAAATAATTTTATTAATCAGTAATTTGTTTGCTAATACACCAGCTTCTCCACCTTACAGGGAGTAGTAGCAGATTTAATATATGGGAAATATTCAAATACGGGAAATACACTTGGACACAATTCCTGTGATTCTGTTGTGCCTAAGGAATGTGACCATAAACGCTACATTCAGTCATTAAATTCTAACAATACCTGCCCCAATATGTTCTGCTTCATAGACACGTGAGTAGTTATTATGTAGTCTTTGTATTGAAAAAGATTTATTTTTACAACAGTGCATGGTTAACAATGTTGCTTAGTGCTCAACTGAAGCTTTTACTTGAGTTGATTTTGCACATTTAGGTCAACAGTCTTTTTCTTCTCTGAAACTGATAGCTTCTGGAGATACTATTATTCAGAACACAATATGTTGCAGAGAAACTTGTTCAAACGTGAATTATGGCATGAAATACTTCATGAACTACATAGAGAGTATTAACAATTCATGTATGTGAGCTGCATCTGCTGGTAGAATGTGCTTGCAATAAAGTTTTTTGTCTTTTCTAATTTCATAGCTCTTATCAAGCAATTAAACCTTTGGACTTAAACAGTTTGGCTGTTTGTAAAAACTTTTTTATATTTAACAGTCTTGTGTGATGCTTTTGTGTTGATAATCTGGGTATCTTCCAGCTCTTGTATATTATCTATCTTTGGAACTCCAGCTTTGAAAGAGCCCATTTTGTGCAGGTGGAGGATCCTGCAGTGCTGCCAGTGTCAGTAACAACAATCCTGGCTGTAGGATTGCATATCCCCTGCTCACATCAACCACCCAACTGGGCCCTGTGGTGGGCTGTACCCAAGTGTGAACCTGCAACAGCTCCTGCTGACAGCAGAGAGCTTTAGGTATGGGAATGATCTGTCACACACCACTGATCCTGCTCTCTTTCTCCAGGATCATTCCGCAATGTCCTCAGTAGTTATTTTGGTCTAAAAGGAGTGAAATACATCGCAGAAACAATCACATTTCCTGTACTCTGGGAACTGATCATACCCTGCACATTCATGGTGGTTCATGTCCCTCCAGATCTGTGTGTGTGTGCCTCACTCTCAGCGCCTTTAAATGTTTTTTCCCGTGCTCCAGCTGAAATGTCAGCAAAGCGTAAAATTGGTAATAGTACCAGAAGCCTTCTAATCTTTCAGTTTGTGTGATATAGAGCTAGGAAGAAATGGCAACCAAATTACAGTTCTCTTCCATCTGTTTTAGTTGATAAATGAAGAAACTTCGAATGCAGTTCAGCCCTGACTTTTATCCTGGCCTTGTGCCTGTTTAAGCCAGAACAGTATCTTCACCCCAGTTCCTGTGTCATTTCCCACTCAGAGAGGTAAATTGTTTGAGCATTGCCCAAAGGAACTGTTACTTTGCTATATGCCTTCATATTTTGTTTCATTTTAGCCTGAGGAGCTATGGAAATGGTGGCTCACACAGTGCAGTGCTTGGCCTTGCACTCCCCTCAGTAATTTCTAAACCTTTTGATTGATTTCTGTCATGTCTGGTGGAGAATGAGAATAGAAGTTTGAGTGAGCTGAGCTTCTCTAACTTCAGTGAAAATGCTGTGGGTGCTTTTGAGTGTCTCCTGCCCCTCAGTGCCTGTGAAGCTCTGAGCTGGCTGCTCTTGGTGCATTCCTGTTTCCAGTGCTATGTCCCTGGGGACAGCCAGAGTATGGGCATATTGGAGGAAGACAGTCATCATGTGCTTCCTTTGTTTGCCTTGCATAGTTTGCAGGGAACAGCTGTAGTGTAAGGTCAAGAAAGGCCAGTCCTGGACTACTGTGAATACCAGAATATCAAAACCTCTGTCAGCTAAATTATTCTGCTTTCTGAAGAGTATTAAAGCACACACTGTCTGCTACATACCCACGTTTCTCTTGTCTCATGCATGTCCAAGGTTAAAATCAGGCCTCCAAAGCCTGTGTGCTCAGCACTTAGTTTGTCATGTTTGTGGGTAATTATGGAAAACTTCAGTCAGGCAGAAGGAAGCACATCACATGTGAGCAGTTCAGTGGAAAATGAATGAGATTCTTGACGAGTATACTTGCACTCTCCCTGCGTTGCCCCCGTGAAGCCTTACCTAGAAAATGTTCTTGCCATTTGGAGAGTTGGCTGAATGGTTTGTTTACTCCTTCTCATGAAACTTGATACCAGAAATTTGTAGCGAAAAACTGTGTTAGTTCAGGTGTTAATGAAGAATGGGTGCAGATGATAAGCTGTGTGGTTGGGTGTGCAGGGAGCCGGCTGTGGAACTTGGCGGGAGCGTGTGCTCCTTCTCAGAAGCTTGTTCTAGTTGAATGACATTATCTGAACATCTGAGAAGCTGTTAGGGAAGAAGTGTGCCAGAATTTTCTTGTTCCTACAGGAAAAATAACAGTGTTACCCCTTAAGACAGAGTTAAAGAAATGCCTCAAATGTCAGGACAGTGAATTGGCTTACTGTGCTGTGTTTCTATTTAAAGGCAGCCCAAACTCTGACATAGAACCTAAATAGTCAGACAGAAAAAAGGGGTTGGTTTTTTCAGTACTTAAACATATTTCAGCTGCTGTGAGTTACTGGAAACTACTCTACTTGCTCAGTAGAAAAGAAAATTGTTCTACAGCATGGAGTACTA
The DNA here is from genome assembly GCA_013397315.1 of Donacobius atricapilla. Taxonomy (NCBI): domain Eukaryota; kingdom Metazoa; phylum Chordata; class Aves; order Passeriformes; family Mimidae; genus Donacobius; species Donacobius atricapilla. Next base: position 515,144 of record WBMY01013876.1, read on the forward strand.
AGAAGTTGTGAAAATGAGCATGATGGTTTCTTAACTGGGTATATTTACTAGTCATACAGGAGATGCTATCATGAACTGCTGACCTCTTTTTTTTTCCAAAACAGACATAATAAAGTGTAGAAGTTAAAAATAAAAAAAAAAAATCAAAGCAACTTTAACTTCCTTTGAGACTATAACAGAATTTTATCTTTTTATAATGAAATGTTTATCAAACTTTTTTCATATAAGCAAAAAAAATCACTTTGTAATAAGACTAATTTATTTTACTTTCTTCAAATTTTAGTGGGCTTTTTTCCATAGTATCTTTTCTACAGTTATCAACAAATGAATAATTTTGGTTAGCCTGAATATGTAGCTACTTTAAAATGTATCATTAGATTTTCTTTTTCAATTGAAGAATGCTCAGAAACTGCTAGGTAGCTTATGTTTGTGTGTTGTGTAAGGCTTTTTCTCACATTAGGGTCAGAAGATAAGACACCAGCTGTTTGTTTGGGATTTTGTTGGGTTTTTCCCTGCCTGGGTTGAGTATATACTCATTTAGACACTGGTCTTTTCTATTTGTAGCTAGCAGAACAAATAAGCTGAATTGCACTCAGGAGGTGACATTAGTCTATGCCCATGCTGGAGAAAAAACCCGTGCAAGATAATTTAAGATTCAGTAATGGCAATTGTTCTCATCTGTATGGATAGGGAAGACAGAGGAGAAGAAAATATAGAGAGAACAGGGAGTTTGACAATAAATTGTTTTTTAGATGAAAATTAAGATAAAGAGAAACTTAAACATTAATCCAAATACCAAGTGGCCCAGTTCTATGAAGTCCTCAGCATCCTCACTGGGGTTTGAAGGTTTTCAGTGCCAAAGCCTTGATGTTCATGCTATAAGAAAAGAGATCACAAGAACAGGAAAGACCTCACTGTTAGATCTGTGTGATGTACGCATATTTGTGTCAGACAAAATACATATATCTGTATATTTGAAAATATATCCAGGTGCCTTCATTTGCTGTCATGGCTCTGAGTGTGCAAGCACCTGTCTCAACTCAGTAATCAAGATACCACAAAGCAGAAACCTGCCTGCCTTGCTCAGCTGCTGTCTGTGAGAGAAGGACTTTGGTGTTTCCCCCAGCAGGGACACAGGTAAATTCATTACCTGTGTGCTCTGTGTAGACAAGCCTAAATTGCTACAGTGTAATGCTGGACAGACTCCTTTGCTTCTTAGATCAGAACCACGATGCTAAGATTTTTGTGATTTTGGGGGCTAATAAATGCTGTATAAATATAAGCATTTTGGACTTGCCTTGTGTTCAGAAGGTTACAAAGGTACATGTGCAAGTGTAGTTGGAAGAAGTTAAATGATGTTGCTGTGATTACATACATGCATACATTTTATAGGATATAATGGTTTTGTGGGCATGGTGTGAATATTTGGTCAAAGGTTGGACTTGATGGTCTTTGGAGGACTTTTCCAACCTTAGTGATGCTGTGATTCACTTTGCTGGGGATTTTTTGTTCCTTGTCGTGTTTTCCCTCATTGTTACTGTCCCTGTTTGGTCTCTGCTTGGGAACTTGTATTTACACACGTGTACTGACACACACAGAGGAAGAAGAGAATTAAAGCCCATCTCACTTGCCTGTCTGTTCTTCTGCTCTATTCTTAGTGTTGTCCTGTCTGAAGCGTGCAGTGCTGCCTCTCCTCTCTGAAGGGTTCCGTGGGGTGCTGTGCTGTCCCTTCCTCCTCCTGCCACTAGCAGTGGGGTGCATCCTGTTTGGGGTTACTGTTGTGTCACATCAAGTGACGTGCGTGAGCAGAAGGGGAAAGGGAAACGAAAAGCAAAGGGAGTTTTACAAATTACTTTGCCAACAGCTCCTTTAGAAAGATCACCAAAAAACAACCCAACAAAACAAACCAGTCCGAACTGTCCTGGCGGCATTGACAGCTATTGCTGTCCAGCATGTGAGCCTTCTTTCCTCTTGATGCAGTGGAATAAAAAGCTTTGTGTGTAGCTGTGGCTGGTTCACAGCAGGCGACCTGCACCACTAGGCTTCTTTGGGTTCCACATTTTAAGGATGCTCATGTGAACAGACTGAAATCTGCTGGCAGGCTGTGGTGGCCGGGAGTGTCTGGAATTACGTTTGCATCAATTCTGTTATTACCAGCAAAGAGGGGTTTGTTGGACATACACTAAATATACATCTATATCTTGATTAAGTACAGCCTCTCCCAGTAGAACAACTTAAGTTTTATCAAGTGGTTCTGTTGATTCTGTCAGGCACAGCTGGTTTGGACTGTGTGTTCCAGCTCAGTTCCATGATAAGGAAGGTGTGTGTTTGGAGTGAGTTTCAGTGCTGATACCCAGGGAGGTCATGTTGAGCTGAACCTGCAGTTTTCTTTATCAAAGATTTTAGCAGTAAGAAAAGCTCTGGGGCATGTAAGGGCTATGTTCAGCTGATGCTCAAAGCTGCCATGTATGCCATGTCAGAGAACTGCTGAGCCGCTTGGTTGTTCATAAATCTGGGCCCAGATGGGATCCACCCCAGGGTGATGGGGGAACTGGCAGATGAGCTTGTGAGGCCGCTCTCCATCATTTCCCAACAGTCCTGGCTCACTGGTGAAGTTCCAGATGACTGGAAGCTGGCCAATGTGACCCCATTCACAAAAAGGGTGGGAAGGAGGATCCTGGTAATTACAGGCCAGTACCCAGTAACCTAATGAACAGTTTATACTGAGTGCCGTCATGCAGTACCTAAAGGATGGCCCGGGTATCAGACCCAGCCAGCATGGGTTTAGGAGGGCTAGGTTGTGTTTGACCAACCTGTTCTCCTTTTATGAGCAGGTGACCTGCCTGGTGGATGCAGGAAAGGCTGTGTATGCTGTCTATTTGGACTTCAGCAAGGCCTTTGGCACTGTCTCCCACAGCACACTCCTGGCAAAGCTGGCAGCCCGTGGCTTGGACAGGAGCACTCTCTGCTGGGTTAGGAACTGCCTGCATGGCCAGGCCCAGAGAGAGGTGGGGAGCAGTGCTGCAGCCAGCTGGGGACAGGCAGCAGGGGTGTCCCTCAGGGGTCTGTGCTGGGGACAGCTCTGTTCAATATTTTTATTGATGACATGGGTGAGGGCATTGAGTCTTTAATTAGTAAATTTGCAGATGACACTAAGCTGGGAGCGTGTGTCGANCTCCACCACCTCCCTGGGCTTGGTCTCTTTCTCCAGGCAGCACTGACAGAATGAGAGGACACAGTCTTAAGCTGCACCAAGGGAAATATAGGCTGGATATTAGGAAAAAGTTTTTTACAGAAGGAATAATAAAGTACTGGAAAGGTCTGCCCAGGGAGGTGGTGGAGTCACCATCCCTGGATGTGTTTAAAGAAAGACTGGATGTGGAACGCAGTGCTGTGGTTTAGTTGAGGTGTTAGGGCTGGATGATCTCGGAGGTCTCTTCCAACCTGGTGATTCTGTGATTCTGTATCTGTCATGTGAGGTTCTCAGTAATACTTGACCAGTTCTGCCTTTCTGCTGTGGAAAATCCCTCCACATGGATAGTTGCATTGAAGAGCTTGGGCAGTGGCCAGTCCTACACTGTATTTTCCATTCCTGCCATTCTTGGAAACCCAAAACCGTGAGCGTGTAGTGAGACTTAGAAAACTGAAGGGGATGGCAGAGAGCCTCAGGGTACAGAGCTCCTTGTGGCAGTGAGCAAAGCACAATGGAGCAAGCCCAGTAGAGCACTTTGTTAAGCTTGGTTGAAAGATTGAGCAGGCCTTAGCTGATAGCTAAATGCATTTTTACATGTTCTTCTGCTATGGGGAACCAAAGCATTTGGGACCTCACAGTTAAGGTGCACTTGCTTGAAGGTGCCAGGCTGCTCCAGTATTCTGATAGTCTGTAATTTTTTTTTTCAATTTTAATGAAGTTGTAGCTTGTTCAGGCATCTGATTTTTATTTGTCCTTATGAGTTACATAAAAGTGAAGTCAACCAATGTCTTTAGTGTCTGCTCTATATAAATCTACCTGAAATAGTTTCAGGTCACCTTTACATGCTTAATTTGGAAAACAGTTGAGCAGCATGACTCTTGCCTTGGAGAATTAAGCAGTCTAGGCTCCTCACAGTTGTCTTGGGGCTCCTGCAATATCTGCACAAATCAAGATCTCATCCCTTCTGCCAGTTAAGTAAAGGCCTGTTTGACTTGTAGAGCCAGTAAGGGAGGGATGTTCAGTGCATGGGTTGGAGCCAAGTTAGAAAAGTCCTCTCTCCTGAAAAACAGCAGTAGGCTAGATCCAGTCCACCTAGGTATTCGTTAGTGTTATTGGGTAGATGTATGAAATCATTCCTAATTGTTTCTGATTCAGAGCCCGGCAATAGTCTTGAAATGCAGCGTACTTTACAGTTATGGCTTTTGAGGGTTATCTAAAGGGATCGGTTAAAGTCTTCTGGGCTTATGGCAGCAGGTAACCACTCTGTGTGCAGAAAGACTGCAGAATTTGGCCACATCAGGTGTTGGAGGACACGTAGATGGCAAGTGACCGTCACTGGTGTCAGGCAGTTGTTGATGCACGGAGGGTATCTATCATTAGGACTTGTGGGATGTTGATATTAATGAGCATCACATACAGATAGGACAGCCTGGGATTTCATCCCATAGATATGGATTTGTTATACTTGCTTTTAAAATCATCTTCAGTCTTTAGCTGACAGTTGTTCCTGTATAACTGAGATGGGGTTTTGGTGAAAGCTGATGGGGGCAATGAGACTGAGTCAGCATTGTGCTAAGGCCTGTGCTCTAAGTCTGTGAGTAGTTTGACTGCTCCCAATGAACCTGCTGATGTGCTTAGCACTAGGCATGTGTTCTGAATAAGTGGTAAAATGTACACAAATGAGGAGGGTGAGACTACAAGCACACAGTGTTTAAAATCAAAGGTTTAGGGGTTGTATTCTTCAAGAAAAAAGCTTTTAGCATTTAATGCATTTCAGTGACATACTGAGCTTAAATGTCACCTTCACTGAAAAAATGATCGTCATCTATTAATTTTATGTGACTGTCTTGATAAATGACCTGGCAACATAGCAAGCTAAAGTTCGCTGTAGTCCTCTACAACCCCAGGCTTTGGGCTGAGAGCAGCATCTCCAGGTTATCCCTGCGTCAAACCTTGTTTGAACTGAGTACATATAAATAATTGTCTGCCAGCTTTTCCTATTACAAACATACACAGTTGGTGAAATTGCTTTACCATGTCCTGAAAATTTCTTTGATATTTTTAAAGCCCGTTGCTATGGGAACCAGACCCCATAACAGAAAAGCTTTTTGGTGCTAAGGAGGCCAAGAAATTAACAACAGGAATAAAGCCATGGAAAAATAGCTTGTATTCTTTTTCCAAAAGCAAACAAACAAACCCCAGAAGAAAGCCTGATAGCCTGAAGCAGCTTGGACCTAGATTACCAGATGGAAGGGGATACTCTACTGTCAGGGCTTCGGAGCCTGGCCAGGGATCTGTGGACTCTTGCACTGGTCCTGGCTCTTATAGACGAGAATAATCAGGGAATTCACAAGCATCTTTCTCTGAAATAATTTATATGGAAAGGTTGAAATGATGTGATGGATTGGTTTATGGGCAAGAAAACACAAGTTTTGCTTCTCAGAACTGGATGTCCCCTTTGTGCTTTGCTAATACAGAAACTGGCAGAACAGGCATTACTTTGACGTTGAGGCTTGCAGCCCTGTTTCCTTGTGTCTCATGACTGAGTGAATCAACACCTAATTAAACAGTCACATGAGGGACAGAGTAAAATGCTGTTCAGGCACTGATCCCTGTGAATCTTTGGAGAATAACTACTTACCTCTGTTTTCCTCCTTTTCCAAGGAACCCCGAACAGCTGCAGCTCTGCCTTTTTTTTTTTTTCTTTTTTTTTTTCCCAGAGGAAAGAATAGCATGTAGACCTCAGCAAAAGCAATGCTGCCTATGCAGATAAATGAGATCTGGGGTAGGGGGAAGGAAGACCAGGGAGTTCACAGCATAATCTTGAGGAATTGGAATGATTTGAATTTGTTCTGGTGATGATTTAGCTGAAAGCCTTGTACATTTGACACTCCTGGAAATTTAACTGAGAATGTGAACATTGAGCAAGGAAGTAGGGAGTGATCTGTGGGCTTTCTTGGTATTTTTAATATTAGCTGTAATTTTACCACTTGTAGCTCATTATGAAGGTCCATAACAATTGCTTTCCATCTCTGAGTGACAAATGCTTGTGTGGAGATTTATTCGGCTCTCAATTCACACTCGGTCACAAGTGCAGCCACCTTAATCAATTACAGGACCATGGCTTACAGCCAAGGAATGCTCCAAGCCCCATGCTGCCTTGCCTGTGCTGGCTGACTTGCACCACCAAGGCTGTATTTTTATCCCTTATAAAACTCACAAAACAAGTATTACAGGATGTTTTAATCAGCACAAGCAGATGTCTCCCTGTACCCCGACACAGCAAAGGCTCCCAGGTCGTATGCAGGGCTGTGCAGCAGGGACCAGTGTCTGCAGCTGGAGGTTTTCTGGCTGTCATGTGCTGGCACTGGAGGTACCAGTGGTTTGGGCACTCCATGGAGTGGCATTTCCAGGCTGGAGGTATCCTGGCTGCCTACGGCCAGGCCAGGGGGTTTCAAGGTGGAAAAAGCAGGGTCTGGGCACATGCCCTGGCAGGGGTGCACTATCTCCTGGCACCGTGGCCACAGCATCACCCACCCTGGTACAGCTCACAGGTTAGAAAGCATGACATAAAAAAATTGCAGCTGCTAACAGTCTAGTCTTTTCGCCTCTAAAAATGTATTTATTTTTAGATGTATGTGTCTGATTTTTAAAAAAAGCTTATTTAGATGTGTTTGCTTGGTGCGAGAATCAGCTGACATGTCAGGCATAGCTAGAGCACACCGGCAGTTTGGTTATGCACCTTGCAGCTTTTCTTTTAATGTCTCCTGAAGTAATATATTGAAAATCTCAGTTTTCAGTGGTGCAAAAGGAATAAAGCTGCCATAGTCCTTACAGTTTTGCGAAGTGCTTGAAAATAAAATCCTTAAAGATACTCTAAGCTGAAGATAAATACAGGGAATTCAATATTTATCTATTAAAAATTTGAAAATGTTAGGAGTATTCAGCCAAAGTACCCTTATTCCATCAGGAATCTTTCAAGGGTTTATTATAAATATTAGGGTTGATAACAATAGTGGAGCCTTAGTGATTCCTCTAAGATGTCTTCATTTTCATGGTAAGAGAGGTCTTGCAGTCAACCTTGACTCTCATTTGTCTTTTCATTGTGTCATCTCGTAATATTCACAGTTTCCAAAATAAAAAGCTTCAATTCACCATTAAAGTTCCCTAAGCAAACTTTGCAGTTGGTAAATCTGAGCTTGTGAGCTTGATTTTGTTTTGTCAAGCTAGTTTTGTCTGCGGATTTAAAGATTGTTGAAACTATCACGACATCTCCAGAACTACACAGCATGAAGGAGGGAGCACAGACTGCCCCCCTCCTCTGCTGCATTACATACTTCTGGGTGATTTTCAGGAGAGTCTTTATTTCCAACAACTGTGCTATTTCCAACTATGTTCATCAAAAGCAATTTGTACTGGAACTTTTTTCTCCCCAACTTTTCATTAAACACACACAATACTGAGCTATTTGCACTTTATTTTTAATAGCTACAGCAGAAGAGTCTGCTCCGCACACCCGAGTGTGCACAATAAAATAACTGTTTGGCAGGGGCAAAATGCCCTGTTGTCTTGCAGTACCAGTTGGTATTATGAAGGTTTGTTCGGTGTCTTATAGTAGATTGCGATTGGAAATGTGATACAAAATGAACACCAATGTTTCAGAAGCCTAACCATGCATCAGATTTTTACTTTGATAGTTATTTTTATTCAGCATTTTTATCATGACGTGAAAAATTACAGCAGTGGATAGTCAATCTGCTGAGGTCTCCATGTTCTTAAAAGAAAGATAATTGTTTCATGTTCTACCCTCCAAGAATGCTCATAGGTGGATTTGTAGTTGCTGATGCTTCTTTACAATGCTGGTAGAGACAGTTTATTCTAGTCATGAGACCTTGTGCTGGTAGTGAGAATCCTGTGTATGGAGAGTTTGTAAACTCCTTGATTTTTTATTTTTTTTTTAAATCTCATATCAAAAGCACCTTTTTTCAGCATTTAACAATCTGGTTTCCTTTAAAGAATAGAGGGCCCAGGTTTTGAAACTCTTGAGGGCTGTTTGCAGTGGTATTTCTCATCGTTTGGGCTCCTGCTGACCTTTGGCTGGGCTTATGTTTGTGTGTGCAGGTTTGTGTATTTGCTCCAGGTATATATGGAAGGTTCATGCTTTAACATCTCCATTCTTCCTTTCCAGCAGTGAGGATTTTTTTTTTCTGCAGGGATACAAAAATGCACAGAGAGCATATTTTTTACGAGTCTAGCTCAGTGGTAATCCTACTAAGGCAAGTATGTTGTAGAGAAATGGTATCCAAGTATTTGTAGTCAGATTTCAAATAAAATCCTAATTGGTTTTCTCTCTTTTTGTCTAGTGTGGCTTCCAGCTCCTACCTTTGTGCATTACTAAGCAATAAACATTTCTTGGCTCACTCACTGGCTCTTTGTTGTGTGCATTCACAACATGTGTGAGGGAAGCCTTCCTCCAGAAGAAAGACTGAAAAAACTTGTTAAGGCAGTGAAGACCAAAAATTAATAATTTCATTACTCTTTTAGCCTGTGGTTGGAACAAACTCTGTTGTCTGCTTGGTTTAAAATCAGATGATTTATACCCAAAAGTTGCATATGAGCCTTTGCAGTAGTTTTAAGTGTTTTCAGAAACGCCTTTGGATAGAGTGAAGAAAGTGATTATTTTTGGTGCTGTTTGGTTTTGAGGGTTGTTTTGGCTTCTGTGTGTTTAGGAACATGCCCCAGCCCCAGTCGGGCGTGGGGGTCTGCAGAGGGTCCATCGGGCTCTGGGCTTGAACACCGGCACCTGCATCTTTCCCATCTGCAGCTGGGTGGATGTGCATGGATACTGAAATATCTCCCTGGCAGGTGATGGGATATGGCAGGACATCTTGATAACTTAATTTTTTTGAATGTAAGTGTTTTTCTGAAGCAGGATAATAGTACCAGCTTTGTTTTTCAAGCTCAAATTTTAGACACACAAAAAAAGGAAAGACTTCACCCTTTTAAAGAAAGGCCTGGATATACACCTAGAGGAGAGGATGGTGCATATCTCGTGTTAAAGATGCTCCAGGGTTTTCTTGGATATGGGAGTGGTGTATAAACAAACATTGAATATCTGAATTCTTTCCTCAAGCAATATTCACTGATCTGGCTAAAGCACTGTTTACTCCCTGTACAATATGAGTCTGTCTCTATTTGCAGAGAAATTCCTTCCAGTATTTTTCCTGGTCAGTTGCTGGATGGAGGCTGGGTCAGTTTTCAAAGCACTTCTTTTAATATGCATCGGGTTACCCTGAGGTAAAATGGAAACCTTAGATGTTACTCCTGTAAATAAATGTTTACATAATACATGGCACTTCTCAGCGTTGCATGTGTAAGAAAAAAGGTCACTTTTGACATCAATAACCTTTAGAAAGTGGTGCCTTTGCCACACAGGTAAAGGAAGTTACTGTGCACTGCACAGTCCTTCACTAGATCAAGAAGGTAGGTAGGAGTGTTCAGATGTTACTGCTTTTATCTCCTAAAGCTTGGCATTTTAAACTTTAAAGGCAAGACTTGGGCTTAAGGCGTGGGTCCTGTAACCAGCACATGCTCAGTTTTGCTCATGTGAGTTATTCCACTGAATTCCCTGGCACTAGCCATATATGAAAAGCCAAGTCTGTATTGTGTTTGCTGCATCAGGGCCTCAATTCTTCATTTCTAAATAAAAAACTTCCTGTAAAGCATGGTAACAAAAGATAATGGTTTTATCTCTCTTTAGTTTTGCTGCTTTTGTGTCAAAATACGTATCCAGCACCAAACATAAAAATATTACCATCCTATAAAACAGCAACAAAACCATTGTGGTGGCAAGAGATTAAGGATTTCTCCCTGAACTTAACCCACGAGATGTGTAGCAGAACAGGGAGCTTCATGTTCTGCTTTGGAATCCATTCCAGAGGATGAGCAACATCTGACCTCCTGGGATTGTATGGTCTTGGAACCAAAGCCCATGAACAGGTGCACCAGTTCACCCACTCTGTGATGCAGGGGAACCATCCGTAGCGCTGGGTTGTGGGATGCAGCGGAACAGGAGATCCTGATGATAAATCTATTTTTGCTGCTTATGTATTTTAAATGTTGGCAAAACCTGTAGGTTTTCAGACACTGGGGAAAAAAAATAAAGTAGGAATCATGATGCTGTAGCCTTCTGCCTTCATGTATTGCTTGAGTTTTATCTGAAGATCATACAGAATTAATAGTATGAGTGATTAGCCCCACCCATGCCTGTGACGAGACTAGATGGCTTTTAATGTGCATTGCATTTTTGAATGCCCAATTCCTTCTTCCCTTCGCTGTCCATCTGTCTCATTCCTCCCGCACAATTTAGAGACAAAAGTTTGTTAAATAGTTCTTTGCTATTTAATGTTTGTTAAAACGCACTTCGCCGTTGTGATGTCTGGGTACCCTTCCTAGCAGGACCCGAGTTACCACCAGAGCACAATCAGGAAACCTTGTTTACAGCCGCCCGGGCTGGTCGGGTTTTCTTTAAGCGCCTTACTTTGCGCATTTAATTTTTTTCCCCGTCCATGGCCGTCCAATTGTCGTGCCTATCCGCGCTTCCTCCCGTGTGCTAGCCGTGAGCCCTGGCTGAGCGCTCTCTGTTGGTCCGCGGAGGGGAGCGGCCGCGGGCGGGATGCGGGGTCGCNTGCCAGCGCAGCGCTCGGCTTCCCCGTGAATTACACTGATCTGCTCTGCAGCAAACCCTCCGGGAGGCGAAGGAGCGGAGGAGACTCTCCCCTGGAGCAGAAATCCCGGGCTGTGCAGAACTGTGGGGCAGGATTTGGGTTATGAAACTCCGGGGCAGCGCAAATGCGGGCTGGTGCAAACCCCGACACTGCTGTCCTTAAGGTGGTTTCTGTGCTCCTGTTGCTAGGATTAAGGCTTTTGCATTGCAGCATGGAGAGTCTTTTGTTTGAGTTAAATTCAGACCTCTTGATATGTCACCTGACAGTCTTGTGGTTTTGGATGAATATGGCTCATTGCTATTATTAACCTGAGTTGGCAGCCAGGCACAACAGGAGTTTATAGGGATTTTGAAAACTGGAACTGCTCGGGGGACAAAGATGCTTCCCAGGTATGGTCGCTGCACAGTTCTTGAGATCGTTTTAATTATTTGAAAGCTTGTTATTTTCCCTGTGATGAAAATACTTCTTTCCAGAGATGTGAATCTTCTAGAGATTTTATGATCCTGACTATAATTTTATGCTAAAGGACGCAGTGTTTTTTGCCTGAATTGATTCTGTCTTGTAACTTTGCAAAGGGAAGTGCAGTTTGCTTGAATAATGTGATTTTGTTCAGTGCTAGTGAATTTAACTGAAAGGAGCTGTGTCTCTTTTGTGTGTGGTTTTAATTACAACATATTTCAAAACTTGTATGTGTATGTGCAAATATTTGCATGCATGCATTTACCTGAATCAGCTAAAACCTGAACAGGTACTTTCTGAAATGACATAAGTGAAGTAGTCCCAAAAATACTTTATGAAATTGTTAATAGTGATTGTAAATTCTACACGGTGTGTGAATTGCAAAGTTATTCAACACACTACACAGCCTTAACAAAACCTTCCTACCAATTTATTTTCAGTATAACGCTCCAGATTATGATTACTGTGTTGACTAGGCTGCACCTAACCTGTCAATATTACATCTTTTTGCTTGTGGAAAAGCATCTGGCTCATGTATTAGACTTTAGAGTATAAATTAGGTATCTTAATGAGAGTCAAGTGACTCTCATTAGAAGGGAGAAAAAAATGAGAACAAACTACAGTCAGTTTCATGTACAGATAAAGAATTGGACAGAGGCAAGGAGCTTGGCAGCCGGTTAAAGTTCAGGTCCAAATTTGTTATACCTGTGAAATACCTGGCTGACGCACTTTGTTCCTGGTGTACAGTATGTACTTAGCATAAGCAGCACAAGTTCCCTGGAGCTCAAGAATTGCATCTATTCCAGGTGAGGATTGCTAAGCTGGTAAATAATGAGACCGACTTAGAGATGGAGCAGGGAGCTGACCTCCACAGTGCTGCAGTGCCTGGGGACATGTCACCCTATTTCAAGAGATGGAAAAGCAGGGGGCTTGGATTTATTTTTTTGTATTTTAAAGAAACATTACTTCCATGGGATAAACCTGAAACATGTCACAAGCAGTCAAGGGTGTATGTCCATGAGATGATCCACCATCTGTCTGTTCTTCAGTGCTACCCAGAACCCAGGTCCCCTGACCTCTGTGAAACCCCAGCTGAGGTCACTGTGACAGAGGGCAGAGTCACTCGGGGCGCTGGGTGAGCTCCTTCACAATCCACCCTCACGGGCTCCCTCCCTGCCCTGGCCGAGGCACAGAGGCTGATTTTCTGTGCAGAATCAGCAAGTGTTCACCACCACAGTCACATAGCCCTGACATGACCTCAGCTCTTGTAAAGACAAGTATCTTGCAACATTTTCTTTAAGTGTAAGCCCTGTGGTTTCTCTGCTTTAGGGAACTTGCTTCCTCCTTGCAGCTTTATGGTTGTGTTATGTCACCAGCACTTAAATGGAATCTCTCTCTTAAAATGCCAGCTTTGCAAATCAGCCCTGCAGCCTGGATCATTCTTGTCTTGTGAATCCTGAGAAAGTCCTTTTTTGTTTCAGGTGCTATCGTTAAAGAAATAAATAACCTGCCCATGCCTCTAAGAGAATATGGTCTTCCAAAGCTGCAAGCATCATTAACACATATTACAGTTCTGTTTTCATTGTTTCCAAATTAGTTGTGATCTTTCAGAACAGTCTGTGCAGCTGTTTTGTGCAATAATGGTCACATAATAAGTGAATTACTGAAATGCAGTAAGAAGGTATTAAAGTGTGTACAAGACCCTCCGTATATACTCAATTTTTGTGGTATCTTCTCAAAGCCAAAAGAAAAATAATCTAATAACAGATAATAGAAATCTGCAGAGGCGTTTGGGCAGGAGAAGGGAGTCCCTGGTTGGAAAAGGCATCTCAGGGCTGAGAGGAGGATGTTAGGATGGTTGGACTAAGCAAGGACCATTTTCCTTCTGGACTTGATCACCCTTACCTGTAGCAAAGCAACTGCAGGATCCTGTATATTGGGCTGTATGGGTACAGGTGAGTGTGCTTTGATATGGATGTACATCTCCAATCTGAAATCCCAGTGCACTCAGTGGAAGTCTCATATTTACAATGTTAGCCCTTCATGACAGATACAGCCTCTGCCAAAGGCTTGTGTAGAAGTTGGCTGGGGGTAAGCACCGCTGCAACAAGGATAATACCTGGAGGATCATCTGCAGGTGCTGGAGGTCCCTGTGCCTCTGCTCTGATGCTCATCTAGCAGAAGGGAAGGAAGAGGTTTCCTTCTGCCAGAGCCTGCGAGGGGAGCATGGGGCAAGGTGGGCCTGTCTGCTCTGCTGGGCCGTTCCTGCCACCCTTTAAAAAGGTGCTAACATGAAAACCATGCAGAACAGATAAGCTGGCATAAACTATAAATACCATTTGCGTAGATGCATTTAAAAATAGTTCCAAGTGATTCATCACCAGGCAATTTTTATAACTATGGGTAACATGATGTAGGAAAACAATAGTTTGACTGATAGTTTCAACTTACTTTTTACATGTTTAGTCCTATTCTGGTTTTGAGCAACTTTACCTTTTAGAAAACTCTTTTCCAGTTCCTACCTGTTTAATATCTTGATAATTTTGCTTCAGTTGCTTTACTTTAAGATTCTTAAAGTATCTGGTTTTATTAAAAAGTAACCAGATACAATCTAAACCATGTTAATATAAACAGTTTTAAAAGTAAAGTCTCAGCCAGGAGGGAAGATAATACTAAGCTAAAGCTTCAATGTAACGAAGAAGTTTTGTTCATGTTGTAGGTGGGAATGAGGAGGAAGGAATGTACTGGGATTCAATTACTGGGGAAAATCCTGTATTTTAATTGTTGGAGTGGTAATGAAGGATTTCTGTGTCTCTTGTGTCATCTATTAAAACTTGCAGAGAGTGAAATAATACCAATTTACAGCCATTCAGTTCTTGCTGAGAAATGTTGATGGTGGTAATAAACTCTAGGAACACAAGAAAATTCATCCTTAGAGAGCAGTTGGAATTCTGGATTGCTATGAATCTCTATAGTAGAGGTGTCAGGAAGCATGGAATGGATTTGTAAATGTAAGCTACAGGTAATATTCCAGGTGATTGAAGGTAAAAAAGGCAGAAAAGCAGAAAGGATGAAAAAAGGGAAGAGCAGAACAACAGTAGGGCTTAAGTGTGAATATGCATTAAAATACCACTTTTCAGATCTTGAACTCATAATTGCTAGTTTCTCATAATTCCATCATTAATCATATGGAATTTTCCTTTTCTCTCCCAAATAATTCCTTTTCTGTTGCACTCTGTACTTGCATGAGTGTCTGTGCAGGGGCATTGGATCAGATGCCCTCCAGAAGACCCTTCCAACCTCAACCAGTCTGTCGTGGTGTCAGAGCTGGGTTTTGTTTCTGAAACATCCCCTAGAGCATTTACACGTCAATGGATTTCTACTCCATATAGGTATTTTTGAACAGCTCATTCTAGAGGAATCCCCACTTGTGTAGTGGAGATCTCCACAGGAGCGGTGTCCTGCTCAGAAGGAATTTGTTTGTCACCAGTTTTTCTCTTGCTCCATGCCTGAACTCACAGCACGGTGTGCCAAAGTCACAAACACTTCTACTGGTGGAAGTTATTTGGGGTTTTCTTGGTGGTGGTTTTTATGGGTTCCTTTTGTCCTGGGTTAATTTGGGGGTTTTTCTTTAGATTTAATCACTTTCAAGGAAAGATCAAAGAGTGGCAGATAGGTCATGCAGGAAAAAGTCCTCATTAAGAAACTGTCATTTCCAGAGCAGTGTGGGAAATGGAGATTCACCTTTCATTAACTTTGCTAGAACATTTGATTCTACGTCTCCTGGTTTTCCTGTAGGATCTCAAGAAAACATCAGTTAAATGTCAAAGTTAGTTTCCATTTATAAACAGAACTAATTATATTCAGAAGATCTAGGTCAGTTTTCATCTGCCTGAAGAGGAGCGCTGGAGTGCTGCCCTGTTATATTTGTTTTGAGAATGTCTCTTGCATGCAGGAATTTTATGTTTCTGGGGATAATCTATTCAGATATCAAGCTTAACGGTATTTTAAATCTGCTAACAGCAAATGCAAAGCTCTGTGTCCTGCTTCCCCCTCGCTGGTGGGGGTGAGTTGGAGGTGCCAGGCTGCCTTCTGTTTACTGTCTGTCTGAATGAACTTTCCCCCAGCTCTCTGAAAGGCTCTCCTGGTTCGGGAAGTGGCCTGCTATTGCCAGGGAATGTTTTTGCAAGGCTGAAATGTGCTTAAGGATGCTATTATGTAACAGAGATAGCGCTTCTTTGGAATTATCACAAATTGTGATGGATAATAGCTACTAAATGCTTGTCTAGAGAAAGTTAAAATGTCATGTGAAGAAGCTGAGAAGTAAACAAGCTCTTGTTAAGTTCATCGAATATGTTTCTGAATACAGCATGAGTTTTATATTTAGCTTTCTCTCCTCTTAGTGTGTAATCTGCTCTTGGAGCTTTTTATAAGTAGACTTTCCTAAGATCTGGAACAGCTATTGCCTTCTTTGCCAGTAATTTCAAAGTCAAATATCAAAAGTACTAGGTAATGGAAGACATGCTTTTGTCTGAGTGTGAAGGAAATTCAAACGTGTTGCAAGGGTGGAGCAAGCCATAGCACCCTTTTGGCAAGCAATTAATTGTTACTGTCACACAGTTTCTTTATAGGAACCACAGCGGCCTATCTGGAAAAAAATATTCGTTTCTGGACTTCCACTGCTTTCACTTTAATATGTGGAGGCTGTTCCTCCAGGAAGCCAGTTTATCCAGGGGTCCTCCTCTCTTCTAGCCAAAGTCCTGCTCTTACCAGTTACCATCCCAGCTCTAGTGCCTTTTGTGCCTCTCAGTTGGTAACACCCATGGCATGTGTCAAATGAGGGATTTTTGTTTTCTTACATTTTCTGAAATGCAAGATGGTGTTAATTAGTAGAGCCTCCAGGAAGTGTAAGCTTGGCTCTGAGTTTGTCACTGTGCTTGGGTTTTGGTACAGAATTTGCTCAGAGTTTGGTGTCTGTACTTTGTTTGGGCGTTTCATGCTGTGGGTAACACTTGGCCTTAGCTGCCCAAATGAGGGGGTGCATGGCTCTTTGCCCTCAAATCTAGACATGAAGTTATTTCAGCTCAAGTTGCTCAAGGTTTTCTTTCTTGTAATAAGTTGGTTTGGACATTTGTTGCACACCATCTTCTCTGCAGCTTCCGTTTTTCTCTCTTGTTGCTAAATGGTGGGGATGGGGAGATTAGGAAATAGATTCCATCCTAGGAGAGTGTGTAACTGTATGTCTCGATGCTTAGTTTCACCTCATTGGGACTACACTAGCTGTGAAACTTGTGTACCTGAACTGAGCAGCCTTAAAAACTTCTGCTATGTGATGATGGCTTTGGTGATCAAATGGATTTTCTGCTGTTACAGGACTTGCTGGTCACATAAAGCATGGGTGCAGAGCAAGAAACCCCTTGGGTGCTGAGTTAGAGGAGAGGAAAATTTACTGTTGTCTTGGAGTCTAACGTGCTAGGTTTAGCCCATGTTATGGGTGTCTTTTTTGCTGAAATACATGTACAGCTTCTTGCAAATTGGGAATCTGTATCCTTCATTAATGGCTTGTTCTAGTGCCTTGTTTCTGGCTTCTTGAGGTGCATGCTAACATTGCTTGCCTAAAAGCCAAGAATAAGGAAGACAGAATTTCACTTGATCTAGGAAATGACTTGCAAACTATCTGAAAGATGATTCCTGGTGGTTTCATGGATACAGCAGGTATCTTGTTTCCTATCTTCCAAGAATTGAGATGGTGTCAGTGAAAATGGATTCCCAAGCCAATGGATGACAATGCTTGCTGGGCTTTAAAGTGATGGCTGGCTTTTTAAAATGGAAATTTTAAAAAGATGGTGACTAGAAAGCACCCGTAAAGGGAAGATTATGGAATGGTTTCCAAGCCTGATCCTTGCAAGTTCTCCCTTTGAGACCTCCTCTGGAGCTGTGGCACTAGGGAGGTTCTGAGGCTTCAGGAAAGCTCCCTCCCTTGGAAACTAGGTTGGGAATAGGTGTGTTAGGACTGCTTTGTGTGATTTGCTGACCATGCCCTGGAGTCATGGTGGCTTATGTGGAGAGAACCAAGTGGTTCTCCCAAACCACCCTGTGATTATTCATCTCGGGGGTGTTTTGTGTCTTTAAACACAAAAGCTAAGTTCTATGATGTTAATTTTAGATAGCTGGAACTTGAAGAAAACATATCACAATACAGAGCACAAGATCTATTAATGCTGCACACATTATTTTGTGCCGTTTTAGAGGATTGGTGCAGTTGATAGTGTAATTTGGCACATGTGGGGGAAAGGAAAGAAAACAAAGGGCGTAGTTCTGGCTACAGGATCAAAGGGTTTGATGAAATGGCATTGAATTTGCTTGACTCGATGTTTTAATCAAGTTGTGTATACAGATAATGTAGAAAGAGCCGTGTAATAAAGAGTTGTGGTAATTGATCCTTCTGCTCTTTTCTTTTTTAATTAAAGCTGGCCTTTGCCGGAGTTTGACCCAAGTCAGATCCGCCTGATCGTGTATCAGGACTGCGAAAGAAGAGGACGGAATGTCTTATTCGATTCCAGTGCAAAAAGAAAAATTGAGGATGTTTCAGTGTCGGTGAGTATTTTGCTAATTTACATGTTTATAGTTGTATTTTTTCAAATGGCCAAATTGATACATTGTGTATGTTCTATTTTATTCACATTGACATTTAAACGTTGCTTATATGCAGGGCTATATTTAAATGCCTGTTAAGTTGCAAATTATTCAGGCTTCAGTGGTTTCTGAACTCTTACCAGCTTTAAATACTATAGTGATCTCTTTATTCTGGGGTTTATCTACTTTCTGCTCTTTCAGTGAGAAGGATTCCTTCCTGGGGCTGCAGCAGGCAGTGCTGGGGATTGAAGCAGGGTGTGAGCTGGGATTTATTGATCTGGTTTTGTGCCATGGTGGGGTCTGGATTCTTAATCAGAAGGTCCTCCCAGCCCAGTGTCCTCTTGTGTCCCATTTGCTTAACTTTTGCCAATTGTTGTTTGTATGCTTTGCTGACAGTTTTTTCACATGAAGTTACTTGAAAACTCTGGTTTTCTTTTGGCATGATTTGCATGGTAATCTATTAATTGAAGCTGTAATGGATGCGGTCAGATGAGGATACTTCCTTTAAGGGCTCTGGCCAGAAGATTAATTTCTGGCCACAGTGCTACTGAAAGTGGTGGTGTGAGGCTGGACAACTTATTTTGCTGCTTTGAACTTCCTTTTCACCATTTCTAAAAACATCCACAAACCATTTTAAGTTTTGCCAGCAGAAAGCATGATGTGAATTGAATTAATGATTCCAGCTGCTTTTATCTATGAGACTTAGAGAGGTCCTCCTGTAAGCAGGAATACACAAAATAACACGTTACCCCCAAGCCCTGGCTTTCCTGTTGGATATTGGAGTACAGCAATAAGATTGTTTTATCCAGCTTTCCAAGCTCTTCCAGCCTGTTGCCAGCCTGATGCTCTTAACCCTGGTCTCATGTGCTGTGTCCAGCATCCAAACCCTGGAGTCTGTGTCTACCAGGCACAAACTTCCAGGCTTCTCCATTGCTTACTCCAGTGCTTTTATAGCCATAAATCAAGATCCCAATTTCCTTGTTTTTATAGAGAATTTGTGGAAGAAAACAGGTTTAACAAATGTTAAAAAATTGCATCTTTCTTTTTAATTCAAACTTGTTAGAATGGTTCTGTTAGTTCCTGTTCTTCCTGATCTTCTTGCCAGGAAAACAGGTTTTTAAAGACAGGAGATCTTTAGAAGTGGTTTAGTGGTATGTAATGCTGGCTGTGCTTATCACTATTACTTCATTAATGAAAATAACTTACAGTATAAATCCTCTTGGCAGATTTAAATTAATTTCTTGCAAGTCCAAAACCTCTTTAAGATAGATGCGCACTTGCACACTGAACTTACAAACTTCACTGTTTTGGGTTACTTCAGAAAGCTCATTGACTGTGGCATCTCAACAGCAACAGGATAAATGGCTGATAATGGAGCTGATATGGTTCCATATTAATCTTAACTTTTTCTTCGCTTAGGGGGAGGGAAACAGCTGTAGTCACCATCTCCACATGAGACCAGTGGAGGAAAACTGTTTCCAGGGCATTTGAAATACCCAGAAGTCATTTCTAGGAACTTGATATATTTATTTTTCGTAGTAATAGGATTCTTTGAAAGAGGATATATTGAAACATTTGCTTGCCATGTACCTGCTTTCTGCAGCATTCAGATAATTGTCATGTCAGGCAAAACTTTTCTCATATAACAAAAGTTTGCCGGTAAAAACATGCAGGAGAGTCTTTGGCTCGGCTTGATGTGAGCTCAGTATGGGCTTGTGCAATTAGCAGGATGTACTGGCCATTTTCAAGGAATTGCATTGTTCATTTCTCTCACTCTTTATCATGGTTTTCATTAGCAAAGACACACCCTGCCTATACAAAGCCAGATCTTGGCTCTAAGCACATTCCAAGGCACTCTTGCCCTTTTGCAGCCAGCCATGTGTGGGCTGGGCACTCTCCCTTCTGAAAGGGTATCTGTTCAGCACCCCACAAAAAGCAAGGCTTTCTCCATCTCTTCCCCCTCACCCCCCATTTCCTAACGTGACTTACACCTCTGTATCTATAAATAACACTGGGGAGACATCTGCAAGAGTGCCTGGCAGTGGCCAGACTGTTTTGGTTCAAGTCAAATCAGTCTAACACAGAGAATTGAGAGGGTTTCACTTTGTTTTATGGTGCTATGCTCTTCAGTTCCCATTTTCTGTTGTTTATGAGACAGGAAAGCAATTATAATTTAAGAGTTGTATGCCTGCAGCAAGGTGAGATGTATTTTGATCTGTTTTTTATATATAATCCCTACATATGTCAAAAGTTGTGTGTGGTGGGCCGAGGTTGGCCAGGGCTCAGGCATTTGAATTCTGTAAGGGAAGGTGTGATCATAAAATTTAAGGAGCATCATAGAAAACCTTTGCAGACACAGATGTTTCAAGAAATAAAACAGTAAGCTCTGGCTTTTGGATCAGGGAAAACTGCTGAGTTTGTGCTCACACCAAGCTGGGCTCTCCTTGGTAAAGCATTACTAGGTTCATCTTATCTGTGAGAGAAATGTGGCTATAACACCAATAAGGACATTGTCTTTTCATTGGATATTAAATCAGCCTCTTCATCTCTTCAGTAAAGGTAAATATTAAGTAGACAAGAATTTGGGGAGAGTTTTGCACAGTGGGACGCTGGAGGCAGTCTAGAGTTTGCAGCGTGGCCACGACAATATTTTAATTGCTCAGGAGCAGTGGTGATTCCCGCAGCGTTGCTGGAGTTAAACTTGGCGAGGGGCACCAGCAGCAATCTGGTGAGGAGGACTGGCCTGGCCGCTGTTCCCAGCCCCGGGAATGTTGGCCCGAGGCTGTGCCAGGCGGAGATCCGCCTCGGGCAGCTGTGGGCACTTGGCATGTGCGAGGCAGAGAGATCCCCTTTGTGAGTCCTATACCTTTTTTGGTGCTAAGCAGGAGAGGTCCTTCCCTAGCTTGCCAGGGGATGGGCTATTGATCAGCTGGGCTCTGGAAGCAGAGGGGAAAGGCTGCTGTCTCTCAGGCATCACAAAATTGTGTGTCTGAGTTCTGCCAGGGTGCCCCAGAAAGAGAGTGGCTGCCCCTTCCAGCCTTGTGGCACTAGGTCATGAGCGAATGCCCCAGAAAAGGCATTTCCACATTGAATGTACAGGGCAGCATCTGCTATGAGGAAGGGGCATTACTGATACCTTTACTGAACATCCTTTGTCCGCACCCAAGCATCCACATCCCTTGGATTTTTGGTATCAAAGGACTTCTATGGGCAAGCTTGGGGTTTGAGACACTGTCTCCTCTGGAGAGTTACTTTTTTCGTTCCTCATAGCAGTAAGTATCTCATTTCTAAGGAGACTCTGTTACTTGATGTGCAGGTGATAGTGTTACAATCTGTGACTGGTTTCTGCTGGTGGATTCCTTTCTGTGCTCCTCTGCTCCTTTTGCTCTGACACCTCTCCTGCTCTCTCTCTCTGCTCTCAGGTGCCACCAGCCCCGCTCTCCTCCCTGTGCCGTGGGCTATACCGAGTTCCTGAGCCAAGAGCTGTGTATGAGCACAGGTGTGCTCCTCAAAAAGCTGTTGTACCAGGCCGCCTTTGAATTTCAAATAGGCACAACAGGCAGCTCCTTTTCCTCCTTAAGGTGCAGCAACCAGGTGGCTCAGCCAGTGCTGGGCTGTCAGCCTTGGCTCTGCCTTTCCCTGTGCTTGGCTTCCCAACCTTGACCCTGCATCCATACTCAGCTTACACTAAGGCTGGCTTGTATTTTACTGTGTGGTGCAGGAATTATGTTCCCATAACTGCCAGTGTGCAAAGGCCAGCTGAAGTATGAGGAGTTCGTCTCTAAGGGCTGGTAATTGATTGGGATAAGAATGCCACAGGAAGGGTGCCACGAGGGAGCGGTGGGGAGTGAAATGAAGAAGAAGCTGAAAGGAACCTTGGGTCATGGCTTCCCTTGGAGCAGGCAAAGTGAGTTCAGAGACAGGGATTAACTGTCTCATTTTAATGCTCATTTTCCTTTTTGTGTTGTCCAGTGGGGATTTATGACAAGACAGTGGTTAACACTGGGGATCTGGCTGGAGAGAGGTGCTGATGGGACATGGAAGAGCTAAAAGATTTCCTAAGTTTAAAGATCAGCCTAGAGGAAGGTTTGAAATACACGGAGGAAGGAGGGGTGTCACAAGGAACCACGAGGAAGAGAAGGGAGGAAAAAAAGGAAGGATCCAAACTGCACTGTGCTGAGCAAAGATCTAGAGTTTGGGCATGTGGTAGGAAAGAGGGAAAGACAAGGAATCAGAGAAGGGCAGTGGCTTGTTGCCAGGACCCAGAGGCAGAAGAAGGTTTTCAGAAATAGCATTTGTTTTGGTTTTCTGAAGAAATGAAAGAGAGACCTGGGATGCGGAATTTGAGATGTAGAGGTGCAAAGTGAACTTCAGTTTGGAGAATGGAAAATTCACTTCTTCCACTACTTGTCTTTATCTTTGAATAATTTTACTAAAAGGTCATGTGATACTTGATCTCCTTCAACAGCAATTTTTTTTACTCTGAATGTCATATTTATCCCGAAGTAGAGAAATGGCATGCTGTTTGAAACAAGCCAGGATTAGCCACGTGTTCTAATATACTTCAGCACTGGATAAATGTTGAACAGCAAATTGCCTTGAGGGATTAGTAATTGGATAGTGAGCCTTTTGCTTTAGGTGAGTTGTGTGAAATGGAGACTCTGGCCTCTGCCTGGCTCTCAGGACAGGTTTCCAGTGAGCGAAGTGGAGCAGATGGATAAAGCTGTAAGCACAAAGATCAAGTCCCACCTTCTTAGCTCTGCTTATTCTCTCTAAACAGACATGGAAAAATACTAGTGGAGTAGAGGAGCAATGGGTTGTCTTGGCTTCTTTCACTGACCTCTGAGTAATAGAGGAACTCGACAACTCTAGAAATAAAGGGAGGTTGCAGCAGTTGGCAGCTGCATTTTAAGAAAGATATCTGTATTTTTACATGAGCACTTGAAGGGGAGCAATGAGTGCCTGTTCAGATTACTGCCATGTCTTAGGTGGATACATACCTTTCATTGCACATACAGACTAACTCATATTAATACAGCAAAAGAGTTAATTTATCTGTTTTGATTTCTTTTTTCTTCTGGAAAGCCTGTTTTGAACATGAGGAACAGAGCTCTTGAAGAGTACCAACTTTGCTTGGAAATAGAAATTTCCCTATCACTGCCGCCACAGTGGTATTTGAGCACCTGCTGTTGCAGAGAGGTAAAAAAGAGTAAAGCATATGATGACATTTCTCTTCCCTTCTGTCACTCACTCCCAGCCCTAACGCACCTACACAGAGTCTGATTCAGTTCAACACACCAGGCTCCTTACAACTTTCTTGTTATCCCCAAAGCAAAAGATGCCCAGCAGAAACTCCTCTTCCCGTTCACAGGGCTAGGCATGTTTTCCGCACTTGCTGAGGAGAATAGAGACTTTGTGTCAAAGAGTTAAAAAAGTCTTTGCTGACAGATGTGGAGAAAAGAGACTGGAGGAGGTGGAACTGAGGAAGAAAACTACTTTGTAGCCTGTACCCCATAAAGACATTTTACTGGAAGTTTTCTTCAGAACTACCCGATATGTCTCCGAGACTTTCAGCAAACGATGACCTCTAATGTCAGACCTGGGACTGCCAGAAGTCTTTGGAGCTGGGTGGTATCTGCAGTGAGCTGGCAGGGAGAGAACAGAGTGTGACCCCAGCAGGGAGAGCAGCGTGGCAGCCAGGAGTGGAGCTGCCCGCAGCATCCTTCCAGCAGATGTTCTGCTCTCCAGCAAAACTGGGCATTTCACAGCACTCCAGCACCACCCTGCCCAGGGATTGGATTTGATGCAACTGGGTCTAATTGGGAAGAAAATTCACAGCTTTGAAACATTCCCTTGTAGCGTTCTTAAATAATTAGGTTACTTTTTTATTTTTGGGAACATGGCTTGAATGTCTTTGGAATATTATGTGGGAATGCAAGTAATCCCACTCGTTTGATGCATTTTATCTTGAGATTTGTAGCATCTAAAATTTCATTGACATTTGGAGTCAGAAATTGCAGAGGAGAGGGTCACTGCAAGTACTTGATCTCATTGTCCAATGAGTTCATCTTAAACACATGCTGTTTGTGAAAGAGCAAACTCCAAAATTCATCAGTCATCTGCATTTTAGAAAGGATTTACTGTTCACAAGGTTTTGAAAAGTGGGAGCTGAAAGACTGTGACCTCATTTAAGGACTCCTTGCAGGAGTTTTGGTTCATTAAACTCCACTGCAAAGACCAAACTGCCATCTTCCTGGTTTACTATTTAAATTAGGCAACTGTTATAACTATTATAACTATAACTAAGTTACCTGACCACCCAGTGGATCTGGGAAAAGCTGCTGTGCAGAAAAATGCAGTGGTAATGAGAAGAAATTATGTGAAAGTAATTAATATGCAAACTCACCCTATTCTTTTCAATGCACAGAATTTTATTTTCTGTTGTAAAGTCAGTAAATGCATTTCTACAGCCTCAAGGAAGCTTAGTTATAATTGTAACATTTTAGAAGGAACTTTCAACATCTGATGGAAAATGCAAGCTGAAATGTGGTTTGCCTGCAAAAGCTGCTGTAACCCTGTGGATTGTATGTGGTTTTATCACATGATGCTTGCCTAGCCTAGGACATTGTTGTTTGTGTCAGAGATAAAATGCAATTCTAGTTCACGAGCTCCTACTGAAGTCATATGATGATCATTCACATGTTCCAGCCATTGTGCACTGTGCTCAAGCCACAGATCCTCAGTAGCCATTAGCAAATCTACATATTGCAGGATTTCAACGAGCTCTCCACTGTGTCAAAAGGAGAGGACACTGCTGTGTGTCAGGAAAGCAAAGGGCTGGGGGAAAGTGAACACTTCCCTCCCCTCTGCCATGGAATTACTAATTGCTCTGCACATTTTTCCTTGAGGCTTTCTGTGAGCACAGCTCTCTAAGGGAGCAGCAGTGAAGGCTGCCACGTGGGGCTTTATAATCTGGGCCATTTTCTACTGCTTTGCTAAACCTCACCCACAGTTAGGACCAAATTTAAGTCACCTGTCCCTAAAAAAGTACCCCTGGACGACCTAGGACAGAGGTGTGGGGCTCCCCTCCCTCCACAGCAGTAAGGCCAGTCATGGTTTTGAACAGTTTTTGCTGATTATTGAGCAGTCATGGAGTTACTGCTGTGTGCCTTGGCAATTTCGCATTTTCTTTATGTCTTTTCCTTAAAGATTGAGACATGGTCATGTTTTTGGATGAAGGGAAAGCTTGTGGCAGGGAGCTGTTAGTCCAGAGATGAAGCTGTGACATATAACAGCACTTCTGTGTTCCCATCTGTCCCTTAAACCTTGCTCTCAGCAGGGTTTGCTTCCAGCTTGCTCTTCCTGGTTTGGTGATTGTGTAGGAAATTGTAATAAAGGAAGTCTTAGGGCAGAGTTAGTGTGGAATTCTGAGCAGTGTAGACTGGTTCTGTCTCCTAGTGCTGCCCACCAGCAGATGTAAATAATGCCAACCTTATGTGGGTGTGCTGAAGTGTAATGAGTGTGTGAAAAATACGTTGAGATCTTTAGGTGAAGAGGGTTGGCAATGCCAATGCTGGTGTAAACTGCATTAACTTGGTGGGTGCTGATTCTGCTTGGGATGCTGGGATTCTCAAGGGGAATCACAAATGTTTTTAAATAGTGAATGAAACATAGTGAAGCATCTCCCATGCCCGTGATTGATAATTCTCTGTATGTAGAGTGGACACGGATCCTGCCCATCCTGTACATCAGTTCCAGCTCTGTCTGGGCCCTCTAAACTCTCTTCTCTGCTGTGCTTTCTCTCTGAATCTTTATCAGAATTTACCTTTTGGATTGATTCTCCATAATTTTGTGAATCTTTTCTGGCTTCTCTGTAACACTGTGTCTTTCAGCTTTGTCCAATTTCAACCTTACAACTCCCTCATACAGAAAACGTAAGGAATGTGTCACCTCTGTGCCACTCTTGAGAAAGACTAGGGGGCTTAGACACAGCTAGGGAGAGATCTGTGAAAAACAGGATCTTCTCTCTCCACTTGCCCTTGTAACATGAATCTCCTGAATTCTGTGTTATTTTTGCCTGATAATTAATGGTGAGCTGCTCCTTCCTGTGTGCTTACACTCCTGTGTCATCTCCACTCCGGCAGGCACAGGGAGTAAGGTGGACATTGCCACCCTTCCTTTAAATGCTTTGGTACCATCCTCTCTCCTAATCCTGGGTCTAAAAAAGCCTGCTTAGGAAGATGGAGTTGTAGTGACCTGTACACTCTTGGCTAACTGGAAGTAAAAGAGCTCAGCTTTCCTTTGAACAGCCAGGCTGCTGGAGATATGGGTATATGTTCTATTACCTGTTTCCTGGGGCATGAGCCTTTCAGCTGTTAAGTATCTTACTTAAAGAGGTAAGTACAATGATGCCAACAGTGATTTTAGGTCATGGGTCTTAGTGCGTCACATGTGTTGTCTTTATTTCAGAAACTCTGCAGTGATGCTCAAGTGCGAGTTTTTGGGAAATGTTGCCAACTAAAGCCTGGAGGAGACAGCTCTTCTTCCTTGGATAGTTCAATCAATTCATCCTCCTCATTCTCGGATCCAAAAGAACAATGTCCAAAATACCAGGTGGGTCACTTTTTTTTTTTTGTAATGCATGTCAACTGCTCACAGCAGGTGAGGTACGACTGTTTTAAAACACTTGAAATGAGAGGCTGGCAGTGGAGAGCAGTTTTCAGTCAGAACCAGGACCTTGGTTGTGACTCAGGAATGGTTAACACTGTAGCTTTAGGTATTACCAAGTCTAAAACCAAGCAGCTGCTTCTCTCGGGATGTATCTTGAATGGCAGTGATTTCTCCAGGGCATGTGTTCCATTTTGTGACCCAGGTGATAACCCTTGTTTGCTGTGATCAGACTAGGCACAAATGTCTTGGTGTAGACGAGGTAGTTTATTGTATTGACAAATGCCAGGGAAATAGCAGAGAGATACATCATCTGTAGGGATAGTCTGTGTAACAGTTTTTTGAGGGATTCAGTGCACTTGAGTTCCATTTTATATAAGAGATTTTGGCCATGAGAGTAACTAGAGTCATCTGACACGGATATATTTTTGTCATCTCTCCTTCCACAGATCACAAGTGTTTTATATTAAGCCACCCTAAAATAGAACTAAGCCCTTTTCACTCTTTGTAATGAAGTAATTGTGTGTTTGAGGGAAGCTGCTATCTCCACAACCTGCTCTGGAGTACAATACTACTGATGTCTTAATCTCCCATAGATAGAAATGAAGAACCTTCCAGTGCTGACTTTCCTTCTGTCACGTTAACTCCTGCTATATTTGGCAAGCTGTGTATTCTTGTTTTCTCTTTCTCATCACACTCTTTTCCACAGCTTGGGTAAGGTGGCTGAAGATCTGTTTTCCGTTCCTCCCTTCCTGGCAGGGCATTTAACTGCGGTTATGAAAGGAAGAGATGTTTCTGTCAGCAGCTCCCTTCCAGCACAAAGCAACCTCCTTTGTGCATTGTGTGCCCAAGAAAAACCATGCCCCCACTACCCAGAAACTGTCTCTCCTTCAGAGCAGGCTCTAAGCAAACAGTGCTCTGTGGTACTAAGGAAAAATTTTAGTGTTTGGCATGAGCGTATATTTTGAAGTTTTCCCTTTGAAGTCCCCATTTCCTCATGGGTATCACTAACTTAAAATCTTAGTGAGCTGAACTGAAATCACAGTGGCTATGTGACTATGCCACACATTTTCAGCGGATCTTCCACAGCATGTTTATTGTAAACTATATACTACATTCATCAGACTCCTTCCAGGCTTCCCAGCAAGTGAGCAGAAAGACAAAAACACAAGAATTCTTTAGTGTGCAATAAAATTTAGTATTGGGTATGCAGAAGGGCCAGAGTACATTTGTCCAAACTTCACTCAGCCTGGCATTTCCTGTGTTCTAACTGCTGTGTCTGTAACCTCAGAGGTTACTTATTGGATTTGCAGTATTTATAAGTTCTCTTGTTGGTTTTTTTATAAGGCTATAGAATGGAAGTTCAAATAATATAATACTGTGGGATTTTTAAAATACTGCTTTGTGTTTTCTTGTTTAAATACACTTGGATTATATATGAACAACTTTAATTGCAAGGTGAAATACAGAGGTTTTGTTCCAGGCTTCCATATGTGTAATTATATCCCATATTTAACATTTATTTCTTCATTGCATTTTTAATTTACAGATATACCTAGTTATTGACAGGACAATATGTACAATAAGGGGAATATTAAAAGCTGTAAATATGTTCAGAAATGTAATTTCCAATTCATGCAAATATTACTACCTGTATTATGCTAATGTGCAATCACAAACACTTGTATTTTATGATGAGTTTTTACGGGAGCTCTAAACTGTGACCTGAGGAGTTGGTTTGTGTCCAGGCTGTCAGTGCCACAGGTTGTGCCCTTTTTGCCAGACGCTCCTTGGCCACTTCTTGTTTGCATTTTTAATATTTAACTCCTTTCCCCAGTTGGTTGCACTCTGCTTTGGTCTTGAGTGACCCGTATTTTGCAGCCTTACAGGCCCAAAGAGTTGACCTGTAACAGAGTTTCCATACTAAATGCATTAAATATGTGTCTTTGGTTATGCATGGTAAAATTATTGTTATTAAGTGTAGATGAAATGCCAGACTGAACAGGCCATGGGCTCATCTTATCACGCTCTTTACCTTCAGCAGGGCTTGTCTGTCTTTCAGAGGAAAGGGAAACCCCTATAATTAAATTTGAAAGCAGCTGAATTTCAGTTAATTTCATTGTCTGACAAAGAAAATCAATACTTTTAAGATATTTTTACTGAGCTTTAGAAATATATTTTCACAACAGCAGAAAATTGAAATCAAAACCCACCGTCAAGGGCTTGACATTTAATCAGAATTGTGTCCTTCATTTGGAGATCTGCAACAGATTTAAAAGCAACAATCATAGCGTGAGCCTGTGGTAATTTGCAGTGTTCTTAAGTCAGGATTTTGTGATGCTGGCAAACCTGTTATTTCCTGGAGTCATTAACATCTATGCTGAGATTTCCTTGGAGCTGCTGGGTCACACTGACTGCTTTTAAATTCTCGTTTTTCCAGAACTGCCTACAGTGCACCTGTGCAGTGGGATGTCTTGGGAGGCAGAGACGGAGATTTCACTGAAGCCCAGATAATGCTCAGCTTTTGCCCTGTCATTGAACACTTACAAACCTTGGAGTTGTACCCTCATTTTTACAGTTGTGGATTCTGCTTTCAGTCATCCTCTTTCCTTGCAGGGATAGATTTCAGAGGTTAAAAGTATGGCTGTTAAAAGTACCATCAGCTTAATTGGCAGTGCTCGAAAAGAGCTAAAAATTGAGAAATGTTGCAAATGTGTTGCCTTTCGGCTGATGTGCATTTCCTTGTTCCTCCCTTGTTCTGTGGGCTGGTGTGAGCAGAATCACTGAGTGGGATGTTCACAGCTATTTGTGCTCCTGGTGGGGGTCTGTGGTGGGGACACCCTGTCCTTGGTTGTGCTCCAGGCTCACTGTCTGCCACTGGCACAGGTTTCCCAGAGAATTGGAACTGTGGTTGCCCTATCCCTGGAAATGTTCAAGGCCAGGCTGGACTGGGCTTGGAGAAACCTGGTCTAGTGGAAGGTGTCCCTGCCCATGGCAGGGGTGGAACTGGATGAGCTTCAAGGTCCCTTCCAACCCAAACCAATCAGTCATTCTGTATTTCAATCCTGTGTAGAATACATGGTTATTCAGGATACTGGTTGTTCAGAGCTTGGATAAGGAATATGGAGGTGCAGTGAGCATCTTCCAGCAGGGTTGTTTCTGTGAGTGGTTTAAGGGATCTTTTAGAAGGACTGCTCCAGGGAATGGAGTAATTACATGCTGTCACACACCTTGAAGGAAACGTGCTGCTCCTTTTGCACAGTGCCCAACTTCCTCACCTGAGAACTGGCTGAACTCTGTTAGTGAGTGATCACCACATTTTAAATTATTCAGGGCAAGGCGCAAGTGGAGACCCAGCACTAATACTCTGCTGGCCGAGAGGTGAAACAGCACTGGACAAAGGGACAATAATCACAGTCACTGAAAATACACAAATAAGAAGTCTGTCAGCAGAGCAGTTGTCTCCAGTTGATTGCCCTGAGTAACTTTTTAATTTTAGGGTTTTGTTTGCAGAATTTGCCCTAGTCTATGATGCAGTATAGTGACATTGCTCCTTGGTATTTAGCCTGTGTGCCTTACAGCAAGCTCCTGCCACCAGAGAAGCAGGAATTGCACCACTTTAGCCTGGCATCATGATGCTGCAGCTCTTTCCTGGTGCCATCCCATATAAAATACTGTCCATGGATAAGTTATGAATCAGTCTTTGTCAAGTAAACATTGGTCCAGTTTGGCTCCATTGCACAGTCTAACATCTCCAGTGAACTGGTGATTCTTCTTGTCAAGGAGGAACAAGGTTTAGGCTTAATTCAATAAGATGTGTTAACACATTTTTAAAAGTTTAGTCCCCTAGCTCAGTGGTGTTGGGATCTGCTTCCTCTCACCTAGGTGGGTTTGGTTTGTTGCATTGTTTTAGTGGTTGAGCTCACAGCCAGTGTGAAGATCACTTTCTCTGTTAACATTATCTTGTTTACAGCTTAGCATGTTCAACAGTGTTCCAGCAAGGAATTTTGCATATTCATCTTTTAAATAAGGAATATTTTCTCTCTTGTATGTTGCCTTAGTAGAAGTGTGCCTCTAAAATGCTTAAAACCAAATGTTGGTGGGTTTGTTTTTTGCAGGGTTCTCGGTGCTCCTCAGATGCCAACATGCTTGGAGAGATGATGTTTGGTTCTGTGGCCATGAGCTACAAGGGCTCCACATTGAAAATTCATCAGATCCGGTAAGATTAACTTTTTGCTGCTGGTGTTTTCAGAAGACTCACTTCTTAGTGCTGATAAATAATGAATTGAATGGCACAAGTGCAGAATAAAAGGTATTTCTGTGTTTGCTTTGAAGTCAGTCTGATGTCATTTTTGAAATAAAAGGCCGTTATGTTGTGTTAAGGTCAATAAAATCTGGAGGGCTGTGAAATGGAAGGCAAAGCCTGTCTTGGCACTGACTGACATCTCCCCTCCTGTTCCCCAGCTCCCCGCCCCAGCTCATGCTCAGCAAGGTGTTCACAGCTCGCACGGGAAGCAGCATCTATGGCAGTCTGAACACGTGAGTCCAGTACACTTTGTCGCTATTGCACAGAAGCAGATTAATGTTACAACACACAGGACTTTCTTTGGACCCTCCAAATTCTTTCTCTAAAAAAAGAACTTCTTGCTACATCCTTTCAGTAGTGTCCTCACCTTTCCCTCACGGCTGTCTTCACCTCAGTTGGCTCTAAGGGAATGCATGAACCATTCCTTCCATGCTGGTATGGTGAAGGTTGATATTGTAAGGTACCAAAGTACCTACCTGCAACTTAGGGGATTCAGTTCACGATGAAGAAAAAGATGTTACAAAAATATCTGCCTTCAGAGGGTTCCATGTTAAGGTTTCTGTTATTACGTGACCCACCTGAGGATGTGGCTTAGGCTATGAAGGCTTTTTCTAGTGGAAGCCTGTGTTCTTACCTCATCTGTTCCATTTTGGCTATAATGAACAAGTTTTCTATTCTACTGAAATGCAAATCACTGGTTTTGTTATATGTTTTATGTTTGTTATAGGTTGCAGGACAGTCTTGAGTTCATTAATCAAGACAGCAATACATTAAAGCCTGACCACAGTACAATTATGAATGGACTTCTTGGGAATATAGGTAATTGCAAACAGATTTTATTTGCTGGTATCTTTAATTGAATAATCATAGATTCTAGAATATGCAAATCTTTTAAATAGAATAAAATTTTTAAAAAGCTAAAGATGTAATAGAAAATTAATGCTGCTGGAGCTTGGAGGAGAATAAATTGGACTGTTCAGGGAATTAGAAGTCATTCAGTATACACAGCTGCATATGTGTATATAAAATACGTAATAGAAATATTTATATATACTTAAGTTCAAATACAGAAAATGTTGAAAGTAACATTCTCTGGAAATTCCTGAACAGCATAACTCTGATCAGGCAGGATTGATTCTGCCTGGCTCAGTTCCCTGGTTTTGTTTTCATTAATAATTCTCATTCTGCTCTGTACTCTGCCCACCTGAGCACGTGTTGCCGTGTGTCCTGTACGAATCTCAGTTAACCTTGCACAGCTGCGCTGGAGCTTTGGATCAGATTAGGCAGAATATCTTGGTGTTCTCTCCTCTGGCTGACCATGGGAGCTAAGCAGTCTTGAGAAACCATCTGGCATCCTCAGTTCTCAGCTTCCCTGGAAGAGCTGTGGGTGGGGGCTCCATGAATTCTTTTTGTTAGATAACAAAGGTCTTGGCTTTTCCTCTTGGGAACAGTTGAGTTGATAGGCTGGACTTCAGTGCTTGGTTGTCCAGCATAGCAGCCTGATCCATGGCTCTACAGCACATCCTCCCTTTCCCTTCATTTTGATTGTTGACTTTCCCAGAAAATGTCTGTTGTAGGTGGAATAAGGGGCTTATCTTCACAATTGCTTTGCAGGATATTGCTGTATGTAAAATATGCCTTTATAGGGTTGGAAGTAAGGAGTATATTTGATGACTGTGTTACTCTTAAATGGGTTTCTGACTTGGATGTGGTCCTTGGGGGTGTTTACTGCTTTCTTTCACCTTGGCTTTGGTAAGACTGTGCCCAAGCATGGGCATAAATGTTTCTCAGGCTCATGAGCTATACCTCATTGAAATAATTTGCCATAGTCGATTTGTAAGGGAAACCAATTAAGATTGTAAGAACCTATTATCTGTTAAAGGCTTCCTAAATTCACCAAGCCAGAAAAGTTAAAAAGATGGCATTTTTCTTAATATTCAGTAGTCCTTTTGGACTTCAATTGTGATTTTCACAGTGAATGAGGTACCTGATCTAAGAGAGAGGAGATCACCTTCATCTACTGTTAAAGTTCGCTGTGGCTTGTGCCTGGCAGAAGTTTGCTGTATCATTAGAGTGATCTAAACTGATCTGAGAGTGTGATCTAAACTGATAGAGTGATCTCACTGATAACGCAGCTCTTAGGCATGGAGTGATTCAGGTGTAGCCAGTGCCACCTGTTCACCTGTGTCCAGCTGTGAGGTGACTCTGGTGACTGCCCCAAGAACTGAGCAGGACGTGTGGGCACCTTGGAGCAAGGGTGTGTGGCAAGAGGCACAAGGCTGCCAGCAAGAGGAGGATGCTGAAGTTTTCTTTGTGACTGAGCTGCACAAGTTTTCAACAGTGTTTGTTTACAGTCCCTCTGAGCACAGAGGGAACCCTGGGTAAAGCAGGGAGAGGAGTTAATCTGTAACTGCAGCATTTCTAACAACTGTGCTCAGCAGCAGAGACTGCTTCTGACTCACATGTGACAGGAGGAGGGTCTATGTGTTTTGGCTGGGAACTGTTTATAAGGTGCTTTTCTCAGATGTGCTGGTTAAAAAAAAAACAGAACAGCCCTCATCATGTGTTCCCTTTAATGGCTGGAGGCCTAAGAGAATGGAAAGGAGCTTTGAGGTGCAGCCTTCATATTTTGTATAATCAGAAAACTTTGAGTGAGCATTGGCTTCAAATTTAAGAGAGGGACTGGCAATTAACTCTTTAAAAATACTTACGTGGTTTTTCTGGTTCTGTGTACAAATACACTGTTTCCCTGGTGTATCTATAATCCAGTATTACTTTTAAAATGAACTACTGAGACTGCTAACATTTATTTTCTGTGTGATCATTTCACTCAACTTATGTACTGACTATTCTCAGAACTACTTCAGCCTATAATTTTCTGTTGGTTCTACTAAGATGAATTCCTGCCTTCTTTCTCCCCCTTCCTCCTTCTCTTCAGAAGCAGTGTTCCCAGCCACCCAACCAGTGTGGATGTTAAAACAAACATTATACTCTGTGATGAATCTCCTGTTTGTGGTCAAGTCAGGCTTTAAGCCTGCATAAATTAATCATT
This sequence comes from Donacobius atricapilla, assembly GCA_013397315.1. Classification (NCBI taxonomy): domain Eukaryota; kingdom Metazoa; phylum Chordata; class Aves; order Passeriformes; family Mimidae; genus Donacobius; species Donacobius atricapilla. The sequence goes on from WBMY01013876.1 coordinate 549,184, forward strand.
TTTCAACCTTAAAATAAAATAAAAAAAAGCCCTTTTGAGAAACCCCATCCTTGTATGGGAGACAGTGGAAAGCTGGATCTATTATTTTAATCTGTAAATACTGTATAGCCCAGCTGTGAGACTCATCCTCGCATCAGCGTTCTGGTAAAGCCTCAGAGCTGTTCTCCTGCCTGTGTTACTCTGCATTTATGTTGGCTCAAACCTTCTCCCTGCCCTAGCCCCCTCCCTATGGACTGTTCTGCTTTACTAACCTCATTCTCTGATGTGTATTTTACGTTTTGCCATGTAGGTCTTTCCCAGCTTTGCAGCCCCAGGCGGGCATTCTCAGAGCAAGGTCCGCTCCGCCTCATCCGGAGCGCCTCTTTCTTTGCAGGTTTGCTGTGTGCTGTGTGCTGTGCTGTGGGGCTAGTCTAGCTGGGGTGACAGACTGTGTGGATTTGTAGTTTAGCCCTGCAAATAAGATCTCATATTTAAAAAAAGAAAAAATGGACAGTGGTGTTTGTTCCCATACCTTTCCAGATACATTCCTTAAATCCCCAGAGGACAGCAGGCATTTAATAGTCCTCTTTGGGACTGTCTGTGTTGTTTTGTTTTGGAAACTTAAATATTTAAATATGGAATTAATATTTATGGGGATAATATTTCACAATGATGTCGAGCTATTTTGATCTGGATTGGTTTCAACCAAACTGTAAAAATTAGAGCTAAATCAGATTCATTCAAAATGGACATTTCTTGCTTTTAGTGGCTGGGTCTTATTTCCATGGCTGAGTAGCTTTATTTCACACACATATTTGTAAAATATATCACATTTAAAGACTCTTGAGCCTGACACACCTTTGATCTTGTCTATATGCAGACTGTGCATCTGGACAGCTTACAGCTTAGTTGAACAACCAATGCACTGCTCGCAACTTAAAAGTATCAATTTCTTCAAAACAGCATTCAAAATTCTTTTAAAAATGCATATATAATACCTGAGAAAGCTGGTATAAGAATGAAGTTGTGTTTATTTTGAGTTTTGGTGGGTTTTTGCCTATACACCGAGTCTACAAATGTGACCAACATCCTCTTGGTACAATAAAATTTTATTGAAAATTATGTGTGGAAAGAAATAAAGTCCTCGTTTTACTAAAATAGGTGTATGGGCTTGACAAAAATACATACAGGCTTCTCAGGTAAGTGTTTTGGTTTGTTCAGCTAAGCAGCCTTTCTTGGTGGTGGCCTTGTGCAGTGCTGTTGATCTGAATTAATGAGCATGGTTTTGTTTCATTAATTACATGGAGATCTGCAAACAAGGAAGGAACTGTACATTCCCCTGCTAATTGGTATTCCTTGTTTTACAGTTCACAGCAACCCTATGGATATGCCTGGGAGGGAGCAGAATGAGGACAGAGACAGCGGTATAGCAAGATCTGGTAATGGCACTTCCATGTGTTAACCCTATACACTCCAAAAATACTCAGTAATATTTGTCATGGGATCTCTGCACATCATGAAATAGTGCTGACATGGGATTGTTCCTGTTTGCTTTATGTGACAATAATGACACCTCTCTATACACATCCAGATGGTGCAGGTGTTGAGGGTGGGTATTGGGCACCTCACAGTAACCTGACAGCTGTGGCTTTTATTAAAGCAAGCTGCAAATATGCAAGGCAGATTAAATATTGAAATGATCTTGCAGCATTTCTAAACAATACTTGCTGTCATCTCCTTTCCAAATCCAGGAGGCCGGGTTGGATGGGGCTTGGAGCAACCTGGTCCAGTGAAAGATGTCCCTGCCCATGGCAGGGGATGGAATGAGATCAGCTTTAAGGTCCCTTCCAACACAAATCATTCTGTGATTCTGTTTTCCTATAATGGTAATGTTAAAATGCGAATTGGCCTCAATAGCACCCCTTTCCTCGGGTTAGGATTGTAAAGGCTGTTACAGGATGTGATCAGCATTGCTCCTTTCCACAAGAAATTTATTTCCTGATACTCAGGTTGCTGAGCAAGGTGCATCCTATGCATTGCCTATTATGTAAATCAGCAGGACTGTCCCACCCTTGCTGTGCTTGTATGGCTTGTTAATGTCATTATAAACTGGTTATTTTTATATTAGAAACATAGATAAGCAAAAGAGAAGGCACTTGAGAAGCAACACCAGTATATCTTGAGGGACTTAGTTTAGTTGCTGGTGTTATGTTCCAAATGCTCTTTCTTCTGGAGAGATTTTTACTCCTCTTTTCCTTGCAGCATCTCTTAGCAGTCTGCTCATCACTCCGTTTCCGTCTCCGGGCTCCTCGTTTAACAAGAGCTGTGCCAGCAGCTACCAGCGGCGTTGGCGTCGCAGCCAGACGACCAGCTTGGAGAACGGGGTCTTCCCTCGATGGTGAGCTGGGGAGGAAGTGCTGCTTGCTGCCCATACACCGTTGTCAGCTTCACTCTGCTCTCGCATATGTACATCTGCTCTTGCTGATGCTTTCGGTGGGGTATTTACAGAGGTGTAAGTCAGGCTGATCTTTTTTAGTCTCTGTTTTCCTCATGGCATTCATTGTTTTCTCACTAACTGGAAAGCCTTCAGCAACATGTAAATCTGTAGGCTGTATTTTTGAGGATAAGAAGCCCTAAAATCCTACTCAAAATACAAATTCTTGGCAGGGATGGGAGAGAACTAGAATACCATATTCTGATCCTACAAACACTTTGAATCTGGTTCCAGACTTCTGTGATTGCAGAATCAATTAATAGTTGTTTGTAAAAAATCACAATGGGGTTGTTATCGAAGATGATGATTTGATAACACATGCAAGCAAAAGGTGTTTGTTGAAGTTAAATGCTGAAGAACTGAATTGCACAGGAAACCAAGGTACAGTTTTACACAGTGGATTACATTAACTTTCCCTTTTGTTCATGCTCCAAGGTCCATGGATGAAAGCTTCAACTTGTCAGATGACAGCTCTGGTCCGAACCCAGGAATTGTTAGGAAGAAAAAGATAGCAATTGGGGTTATTTTTTCCCTCTCAAGAGATGAAGATGAAAACAACAAGTTTAACGAGTTCTTTTTTTCACACTTCCCTCTTTTTGAGAGTCACATGAACAAACTGAAGAGTGCAATAGAACAGGTAAACACAGTTGCTTTGGCTTCTTGCACTTGTACTGCTGTATGTTCTCCCAGCCCTGACAGATAAATTTCTAACTCCTGTTGCTAGTTACAAAAGCGGGATCAACTTGGGGTGTGGGAATTGCATCAGTGCAGTTAAAACTTTGACCCCTTTTATGCCTTGAATGGTGAAAATCACAAAAGAGGCAGAAGCTGCAAAGGTGCCTCACCTGTCTTCCTTCAGATGGGAAAGTTGGCATTTGGACTATTCACTTTATCACTTAAAGAAACTATTTGCATGAGCAGTTGAATGAAAGATAAAGTCAAACACATGACTTGGTTTTCCATTTTCTGTGCTCCTGTAGTGCTGTGTTACTTATCTGTTTAATGGTTGTTTTCAAGGCCATGAAAATGAGTCGGAGATCAGCTGATGCCAGCCAGCGGAGTTTGGCATATAACAGGATTGTGGATGCCCTGAATGAGTTCAGGTGAGCCGTATGTCTCGTCTTCTCTGCCTCTTTCTTCAAAAGCACTTGAGCCTATTTTAGAAGGATCTTCTTAGTGCAGGATAAGTAACTTAAAATATCTAATCTTCTGCAAAAGTTAGTACAGCAAAGGACCAGTGATACCAAGCCATTTTAATGTGTCTGGGTTTTTGGATTTTTCCAGGTGTGTGTGTCCATCAGTCCTGTGTGAATGGGACACAGATGTTCAAGGTTTTCTGTGCTTTAGGTGATAAGGAAGCTCCCAGTGACCTCTTAAATGGTCTTTTGTGGCCTGTCCAGAGGGGGAAAAGCATTGCAAAGCCCTGTTAGGGAAATCCTCCTCTACTGTGTATTGTCCTGATGTGTGAACAAAGCTCACCCCTCTCTAAGCTGTGTTCTAAAGGCGTTTCAGAAAAACAGCTAGGAAGAGGGAGAGCTGTCTTTTCCCACAGTAAAATGCAGTGCTGTAATCTCTGGCTATTGGTACCTGCAGAGCCTCTCTGTTCAACAGTTATTGTACAAAGTAACACAGATAAGCACATCCCTGGCATTTAGCTGTATTTTCTTTCCATAGTTGAAGTCATGGGGAGGGAGTTAAGATGAAATCCGTCTGTTTTGAGTGATTCATCTCCTCTCAGATGGGAGTGGCAGGGTGCTTTCTTTTACAACCACTGTAGAGCTACTTTTTAGAGACATTATTGAAGACAGCACTCTGATGTTATAAAAAGAAAATTCTGACATCAGGATGTATTTTACTGAACAGAGAAGGATCCTGAGCGCTCACTTATTTTTCTACAATTCCACTTCCTACCTGAATGCCATGGATTAGATGGTGCTGCAGGATGAAGGCATAGTGTATTTTAAATTTTTTTAGAAGCTCACCTCCAGGCAGTCACAAGGAAAGGCAGAGGATACGTCCTGTAGGGACAGAAGGCAGCAAAGAGGGAGCACGTGGGCCTGTGGTGAGACGTGGATGGGATCTGTGCCAGGAGAGGGAGCAGAGGGAACTCATGACTGCTGGGAGCCACTGATCCTGCCCAGGGGCCCGAGACAAGTTCAGCTGCTCAGAGCAGCCACGATGATTCCTCCACTCCCACAGCTCTGCTCTGCCTCTCCTCCCAGGTCTCTTCCTGAGCCATTTCTGTGCCTTCCCACCCTCTGTTAGCACCAGCTCCCCAGCTGTTTTCCAAACCTTTCCCCCAAAACATTCCCTCTCAAGATATACTCAGCGGACTTTGCCCATTCTCCTTTGTCCTTCCAAGTTAAACAGTTCCAGAGGGCTGGGGAGGGGCACCTATCCCAAGTCAAAAGTAGGAAAAAAAACCCCTGAAAACAGGCCAAATCCCCTGTGCTGGCTTTTCATCCTGGAGGGACGCTCAGCACTGCTGAGCTGGGATGGGGTGAGGAAGGCTGCTGTGCTCAGGCTGAGGAAGAAAGCACTGTCCCAGCAGACATGGACAGATTGGCCCTGACTGCACACCCGGAGCTGGGATCATTCCCATGACGTGGCCATTGCATAACCAGCACTTGGAGCGTGTAACCACCAGTTTTATGCAGAGGTTTCCATGGTGATATAAATATTGCTCTTTAATAGTGTAATGAAGTAAATTAAATCCAGTTTAATTTCATAGAAATTAATTTCCTGGGGCAGCAGCCTTTGGCAATTTTGGGTTTTGTTGGGGTTTTTTAAGGGATTGCATTCAGAGGTGGGCAACAGCTGGTGCCCCCAGGGTAGGCAGGGTCCTCGTGCCCCTGTGACATGCAAGAGCATGTTTCATCCCCATTTCAATGACATGCAAGATCCTCTTGCTTTTCAAAGCAATGCAGGATGTGTCTGGTAAGAAGAGAGAGGTATATTTAAATACCAAAGGCTGGATACAAAGATGCTTTGGCACAGGTTCAGCAAACCCATTTAGGACACTATTATCTCTTTAGGTGTCTGCTTTCCCACTGAAGTCACGGGGAAGTCAGGAGACGAGTCCTTTGGTGAACCTGAGACTTGTGTTGATTCCTGTCCTCTTAGCAAATTGTGCTGGAGGGAAGAAGGGTGCTGACTTCAGTGGGTTGGTGATTCAAAAATGTAATCCTGTTCCTGGTTTAACTCATTGCTGCCTGGTTGGTTTTAAGAAGAAATTTTTGTTTGTTTTTCTTTAAACGCCCCAGATTTTCAGAGGTGCTCAAGAGTAGCTGATGTGCACTCGTCTGGTGATTAGAATAACCTCAGATCAGTGGGCGTAGGGGGTGTGCTGCCCTGCTGGTCAGGGAAGGTTGAATGCCACCCCAGAGTCCCCCTCTGCAGGGAAGGGGCTGTAGGTCACCCCACTGCCTGCAAAAAGGGAGCTGGGTCAGCAGGCATTTATTTACCTGCTGGTAGTGAAGGGGGAGAAGAGAAGTCAGCAAAACAGAGCCTTCCTTTGCTCTTTTTGTCTTATCTGGGGAATAACAGAGCTGCCTTCTCCTGAAGGCCCTGGCTGATTCTGCAAATGGAGGCTGTTGATAAATTTGCCATCAGTTTGGTTCCTAGCTCCAGGCCTACCTTTGCATCATTAGTCACTTCACAGCAATTTTTAATTTTTAAAGCACTGATGGGTTTAGCTATTAACACTTGACTTAGAGGCTTAGAGCTCTCTGTGGATGTCAGCTGTGCAGACACATGACTTATGAAATAAGCTACTGTACTTGCATAAACATTTCAGCTCCCCTGGTCCCTGAAGCCAACACAGCACATTGATAACACAGATTATGCATCTGACTAATACCTGTGTGGCACAAATGCAGGCTGGCAAGGAAACACTGATCTCAGGGCCTGGGGAAACACCTCTCTGCTTTCTGGCAGACAGATTTGATCCCATTTTCTGCCAGTAATTTTTAAGCAGCTTATGCTGCTGTGAACTGAGTGGTGTGTTATGCTCAGTGGTGCCAGCATGGGCACTGAGTTGTGGGGGAGCCCTGCTCCCGCCTTCCCTGCTGTGGGGATTGCCTTTGCTTTGTTGTTCCTTTTTTAAGGAAAAATCATTTTTGGAAGGAAGGAATGAGGATAGGGAACAAATGCATGTGAATTAAGCTTTACAAACCACTGATTATTTTCTTTCTTTGCCATTATGTTGTGGCTCCTGAATAGCAGAGCAGCTCTGGGGGCACAGTGCTGAGGGTCAGTGCATTTTCCTTGGGGAGGAAGGGCGCTGCAGCAGGATATTTAATCCATGAGGAGCTATCTGGCTCGTTAGGTTTGTACAGCACCAGGGAAAGATGTCTCAGATTGGCACTGAAAATTGGTACTGAAACGGAGGCCAAAGGCCAGGGTGGCTGTGGGGTGTGTGGGTGAGGGTGAAGCAGGGAGCAGCCGTGCCGTGGTGTCTGTGGGAGCAGGGCTGCTCACGTTGGTGCCATCTGTGCCCGCCGGGCAGGCAGACCCCAGAGGAACTGCGCTGGGGTTTGCTCAGGGCTTCCTTTTCGCTTGGCCAGGCTGGGCTTCGGTGGCTCTCAGACCCAGCCAGATGTGAAGGTGTTTCCTGAGGGGCTCCTCTGGCCCCTGTGCTCGATGCTGCGTTGCCGGGGCCAAGGTGCCTGGAAGCTCCAGGCTGGAGTTCAGCCTCCCAGAGGCGTTTCCAAATATAAACCAATTTAAATGTACTGGAACCCTCAAAAGAGCAGAGTCTCTCATTAGCTAAGCTTTCCCTCATAGGCTGGTGGCAGGGGGGGAGGGAGGGGAGGGAGTACTGCTGCAGATGGCCAGGAGGAGAGGGGCCAATTGGGTTTTTAATTATTGTTATTTTTAAAATCCAGTTAACTTCCCTGTAGTGTTTGAGGAGGGTTTCTTCGTGTTGTTTTTTTGTTTTGTTTTCATTTTTGCCCTTTGCTGTCTGGCAGGAGAGCCCTTCCCTAGGTGTTTGAAGAGCTGGGAAGCAGTTAATCCTTGCCCTTGGTCTCTGTGCCATTGCTGCCTTCGCTGGCATGGAGGGTTCCCTGCACTGCAGTCACATGCCTGCTGGCCACCTGCCAGGGCAATCTGATCTGGCTTGGAGGAAACACTATCAGCTGCAGATGCAGCCAGGGTTACCAGAATAGTAAATAACGAATCACAAGACTCGGGCTATCTTTTCAACGAAAACAAGTATTTTAATATGTTTGTTTTAGTATAGAAGTAGTTTCTTTTTTCAAAACAACCGAGCTGCAAAAGGCTTGGCTTGGGTTAATTTGCATAGGATGGAGAAATAAGCTGTATTTTACCTTAAGTTGGCTGTTTATCTTCAGCTTCTCAGGTCAGCTGTGTCTGGGCGGTGTACGTTTTCATACTTGTTTTGAGCTTCGAAACTCCGTGAGTTTGAGATCCCTGGACTTGAGGTTTCTTTTGGGGGGGCATCTTTGACATGCACTCCAGTTAATGGGCTGTGAACAGAAAGCTTGCCCCTAATAGTGCCCCCCCCCCAGTCCCAGCTTGCCCCTGCAGAGGAAGGAAATCCCAGTACCCTAAGACTGTTTGTGCTGCTGGAGACCCTCTGGTGCCCCAGGGGCAGTGCTGGTGTCCCTGGCTATGTGCCCCACACGTGTCTAGGCAGCAGAACTTGTGCCCAGGTCTGTCACCAGGCTGGGCTTTCCTCCCAGGACAGGAGGAGCAGCAGAGGGTTACATGGAGCAGCTGCTAACTCAGCTATCCCCCTCTCCAGCACACTGACTTTTGTGGTGCTCTCGTCATGCTTCTGGCAGTGGAGCATTTGAAGGTCTAACCTTTGAAGAAGACAGAGTTGATTTTGTCTGTTGTGAGCATGAGCACAGAGAATTATTTTGTATTTGATGCAAACTGGTAGAAGTAAGGCAGAGAATGGCACTGCCCTCTCACCTTCTTCCTTGGGGAGCAGCTCTGGTGACCTCGGTCACCTTTGCTGTCCTTTGGGGAGCAGCTCTGGGGTCACCACCCAGCTGCTTCTGTGCCCAGGAACTGCAGTAACTGGGGGGTGTCTCCCTCCTCCCCGGGGAGCCCCTGCTCCAGGGCAGGATCGGGATGTGCTGCTGCTGACGTGCGGCTCTCACTTCCTGGGAATTTCACTTTAAACACTATACCATGGAAGGTTTGGCAGCTGCTGCTCCAGTGTGTCTGCCTGCCTGGTGCGCACAGCTTTGCTTCTGAAAGAGTCCATAAATTTTGAGACCACTATATCCAGAGAAGATGTTTATAAATCAGGAGTGGTGCTAGGGATAATGAGATAATGTATATCTTTGCCTTTTAAAACAAAAAAAACTTTGCCGAGAAAAAGTAGTGCATTAGGCGGGGAGAAACCGGAATTGATCGGTCATTTTCCACGTCCTTTGGGGTTTTTTCAGGCTTACATTGTTACTGTGTTAAAAATACAGCTGCCCATAGTGTCATAATGTAGCCTTTGTACTTAAAACTAGACTATAACTTCTTCATATTTTAGAGGAGTTTAACAGTAATCTGAGGGATTTAAATCTAATATTTTATTGCAGAGCCGATTTTTAATCATGCATTTGCTGTACTCTGTAGAGTCAAAAATGATGTGGTGAGTGTCTAATAGGTACAGCCAGAGGGTCACTTTGACTCTCATACTCTCTATTCAAAGTGAAAGATGTGAACTGGGTTCCCTGCTCTACACGCCCACACTTGGGTAGGTTTGGCCTGGAGATAACACCAAGTTTTTAAAGCAAGGAGGAAGTTAAGGTATAAGTCAGATACATATAATCTTGTTCTAGTCATAAATAAAGCAGAAGTTTGTTTGAAATGAAATTAAGAACAAGCAGGGAGAAAACAGCAAGAAGAAATCATCCATTCTTTCTGCATTCAGAACAGGGCAGCGCTTGAATTGTGACAGAGAATGTTGCTGTGTTTGGGGTCAGGTCAGGTGGATGCAGGAGGAACCTGTGAGGTTCAGCTCTCAGAGGTGAAGGGTAAATTCATACTATTTAATGAACAACATGGTTTGGATAATGGTTACTGAGAGAAATTTTGTTTCTCATAGAAATGATAGCTGGATCTAAATGTTGCACAGAATTCTTTTAAGTTGGGATTTCTACTTTTCTTCATTGTTGTTTGGGGTTTTTTTTTGTTTGGTTTGGTTTTGGGGGGGTTGTTGGGGTTTTTTTGTGGGTTTGTTTGTTTTTTTCTTTAACCTCCTGCATTTTTTGGTTTTGTTTCTAGAACAACTATTTGCAATCTCTACACAATGCCACGGATTGGGGAACCTGTCTGGCTCACCATGATGTCTGGGACACCAGAGAAGAACCAGCTCTGCCATCGCTTCATGAAGGAGTTCACTTTTTTGATGGAAAATGCTTCTAAAAATCAGTATGGTGGATTTTAGTTTCTAAAATTACATATGTGATTGTGCCTTTTTATTCCAAATCAATTTTTAAATCAGTTGTTAAAATCCTTTAATCAAAGGTAATCAAAGAATCAAAAGGCCATCCATAAATGCCTTCTTTTTGAAACAAATAAGAAATTATCTCATTAAATTCCCTCTTCCCCACAATCTTTTACATCTTGATGGAGGCTGTACATCTGAAACATATCCCTAGGAAGTGTGTGATGTGTGTGGATGTCTGGAAGGGGGTGAAGATACCTTACAAAATGCATTAACCTACCTTTCAGAATCAGTTATCATATGACAAGAAGGAATAGACATTCAGGAAGAGCTGTGTCTGTAATACTGTCAGACCACAAATGGCTTTCAAACCTTAAATCATTTTAAAATGCCACTAAAGAACTGCTGTGCTCATTAGTGCTCACTCACCCCTCTGGCCTCAGGCCCCAGCTGTGAGCAGATGCTGAAAACTCATCCATAGTCACAAGTCTTGAGGGTTTGGGATCTCCTTGGAGTACAGGGACCACACAGTGCCACTGCTTTCTTAGAGTGAATGAAATAAATTGGTTTTGAGATGTTTTCCAATATAAAACTTGCAAAATAGGAAGTCTCATAATTACTGCCAAACAGGGTGAGATGCCACAAAGTTAAAATATTTCATTTTACTTTAAATATGTGCTCTAAAAACGAACACATATTCAAAAGTTCTTTTCAAGGGTGGGAGGGAGGGTCCAGCCACCCTTTCTCTCCCCAAGAAACCAAGACTGAAGGGATGATCTCTGCTGATTTTGTCAGGCTGTTTCTTTAATCCTTGATCCATATAGACTAGAGCTGCTGTCAGTTTAACATCTCTAGTGTATATCTGGAAAAAAAACAACATGTTGAACATTTTGCTTTCAGGTTTTTGCCAGCTTTGCTGACTGCAGTGCTGACTAACCACCTGGCCTGGGTCCCCACTGTCATGCCCAATGGCCAGCCACCCATAAGAATCTTCCTGGAGAAGCATTCTTCCCAGAGTGTGGACATGCTGGCCAAAACTCATCCCTACAACCCACTGTGGGCTCAGCTCGGTAGGTGGCAAATACTTCTAAACCCCCAGCAGCTTTACATAAATGGGAGTGCATGAGGTGGGGTTTATGATGCTTGTCACTCCCCTCCCAGGGGACAAAAGTGTGTTTCAAGCTTAGAGGTGGTCACTGTATTTTTTTTTATGCTCTAAGTTTTTAAGGCATTAGGCATTATAAAATGTTAGCTAAAAAGTAAAGCCCTCTTTAGGGTCCCTTAAGGTCACCTGCTGTGGTGCTAGTGGAGGATTCCAGGCCTCCTCTGGTCCTCCTCCTCCTATAAGGAGAATCTGCTTTTGTTTTTTGGGATGCCACTATCACTAAACCTCATTCTGAAATGAGAAAATCAAGAAAATTCATCATTTGATCAAAAGCGAATATACTTTTAATACAACAGAGTGATGCAGAGCAGGAAGTGATAGCTTGGCAACCCCCAGAGAAGGTTTCAGAGCCCAGTCAGTGGTGTAACTGGTCATACTCTCTGATAAGTGCCCAGTAGGGAAGAGCAGGTGAGGTCAGATTGTCCTGCTCTGCACACACTCATGGAATTTGATTAGGAAAGGGAAGGAAGGTTTTGTCAGGTTGTCCTATTTTTGTACAGGTAGGAATGGCCAGGGTGTTGGCAAGAAAACTTGATTTCATGTGACTTGAGGGACCCACTGTGGTTAGGGTGGAGGACTCCTTGTCCCCTTACCCCTGCAGTCTGTGGTGCCCTAATACCTCCAGAACACACAGGCACTTCCCCAGGTGACTCGAGTACAGCCAGAACACCCCATCCAACCCACAGCAGAACGCAAGGAGGGGAAGAGAAGGAGCTTGGCTTCAGCCATGCACCTGCCATGATCGCTTTTTGTCCTCATTCCTGGCATAGGTTTGTTTCTTTTACAGCTTTCTCTTGTGGGTAAAAGTCCAGCCCAGTTTCCAGACTCCCCAGGGTTGATGGGCATAGACACCGTCTCTCTCCCATGGCTGTATAAGGATCCCAGGAGATGAGCCTCCAAAGATGGAGTGAGGTGGTGTGAATGCTCCCTGATGTGTGAGATCAGACCCCTGACCGGTGGCTCACCTTACAGATGATACCAACAGTATCTTTGGGATTCTCCTATTGAAAACAAAATACAGCATAGCTGTTTTAACTCTACTGCTTTAGTATTTCTCTCTTGTAGTCCTGGTCTTTGAAAACTGGCCCAACAGTTGGCTGTTAGAAGAATAAATTATTGCAAAGATGCCAAATAATTGTGTGTTTAATATCCTGTCCTAGGTGACCTGTATGGGGCCATTGGATCACCTGTGAGATTAGCAAAAACAGTCGTGGTTGGCAAAAGACATGACCTGGTCCAGAGGTTGCTTTATTTCCTCACTTACTTCATCAGATGCTCTGAACTTCAAGAGACACACCTTCTGGAAAACGGGGAAGATGAGGCCATCGTCATGCCTGGCACTGTTATCACTACCACGCTGGAGAAAGGAGAAGTGGAAGAGTCTGAGTACGTGCTTGTCACAATGCACAAGAACAGGGGGAACTTGCTTCCCACCGAGTCTGAAGAGATGAGAGCTCCCAACTGCAGCTGTAAATACTGCAAATGTCCCATTTCCCTCGCACAGAACATAGAAGGTGTTGCACAGCAAGAGAGAGAAGACATGCAAAGCACTCCTAAGGTAGATCTGGAATCTTCTTCAGATGAGAACAGAACCATTGTTCCTGAGGACGGCCCGGAAGATGCTGTGGATGTGACACAACCAAGGCCCTGCCTGGATACCAAACTAGAGGCTATGGTGTGCACAGGGTCAGCTTCGCCCGAGAAATGCACGGGGACAGAATCCTGCTTGGTGCCAACAGCCAGCACGTGGAGGAGTGAGGATGCTCTGGAGCCGGGCAACCAGGCGGGAGCGGGGACAAGGACGGCCGGGATCGCTGTGGAGAAGAAGCCGCCCGATAAGCTCTTCATGGACGCCTTCCCGTGCAGCGCTGCCGAGGCTCAGACAAAGGTGACTTTCCTCATCGGAGATTCGATGTCACCTGATTCAGACATTGAACTGAGAAGTCAGGCAGTAGTGGAACAAATTGCCAGGCATCACAGCCCGCCAGCAGCGGAGGCAGGAGTGTCTGCTGATCAGAGCTGTGAAGCTAAACAAACTGTTGAGGACCAAAATAGAGACTGTGGGACAGCTGAACCCTTTCCTCAAGTTGCTAGTGAGCATCAGAGCTGGAACCCAAACCCATACAGTGCTGAGAGCATGAGTCTGTTTGATGAATATTTCACTGATGACAGTTCAGTTGAAACCCGGACTACTGATGATATTCCAGGGCAAGCAGCTACAAACGTTCTTGCTCACAACAGTAGTTTAGAATTTTCTAAAAAGCTGTGTACAAAGGCTTGCAAACCACCTAGTGAATTTTGTAAATTTATGGACTCTGTTCGACAAGAGACCTACAAAAACTGCTTTAATGAGCAGGACCAAAGAGAGAAAATCTCTATTCGCGTCCCCCATGGGGACAGAGAAAATGTAGAGAAAAAAGTTGCCCCAGGAATTGATTGGGACATTCCAAGAAATGAGAGTTCAGACAGTGCCCTGGGTGACAGCGAAAGTGAGGATACAGGCCATGATCTAACTAGACTGGGCAGTAACTACTATGGAGGAGAGCAAGAAGATTGGGCAGAGGAATATGAGATTCCCTTCCCTGGGTAAGTACTGGTCGGCATTAACAGAGCCTGAAAAAGTTGGAGCCTCTTCTCATGTCACATATTTGGAGGATTGTGGCCTAACTTGGCATCAGGGGTTGGAAAAGTGTCTCGTGAGCTTGCTGGTTGTTGAGGAATATTGAGAGATCAGTGGTCTGGAAAAAGATACTAATGGTGTATTGTGATCTTGGCTTGTATTCTCTGCTGCCATGATAAGCTGACTGCAAAAGCTGACTGTAACTTTTTTAAAAGTGCTTGTCTTCAAGTTAGAAGAGATATGAAAATAATAGAAATGCAACCTCTGTAAGTTGAATTTGCTGTTCACTGTTGTACATTTCTTTGATATGCATTTCTTGCAGGTCAAAGTTAGTTGAAGTCAACTCTGTCCAGCCCAGTATTGCCAATTTTGGAAGATCCTTACTAGGAGGCTACTGTTCATCTTATGTCCCTGACTTTGTTTTGCAAGGAATAGGAAGTGATGAAAAGCTGAGGCACTGTTTGGTGTCAGATTTGTCTCATGCTGTGCAGGTAATTAAGCTATATTTGGTAAATGTATTTCTCACAGTAGGGAAAGATAAATGTTTGTGAAGGTACAAACCTGCTGGAAGTGGAAATATTTCCTGTCACAGCTCCTGTCACATTTCTCTAGTCCCAGGTCACCAATTTCTTCTCCCCTCTCAATTAATGTATCTGAAAAACGTGGATATTTCACAAAAGACCAGACTCCCACTGAAGCCAGCAGGGAGTCTTGTGCCCTGGGAAGATGGATCTCAGTGCTAGGCTGTATCATCTCCTGTAGGCTTGGCAGCTGATGGTTGTGTCCCCACAGGATGGAATGACATTAAACAATCCCATGTGCTGAGGTTGTGCCTCTCCTGGGCACAGGGTCCTTCTGCAGGAAGTGCAGAAGGGGTGCAGAAGCTCCCATTGCTCCCTCCTCTGTCCCTGCGTGTCTGACCAATGTGCTGCTGCTGGTGTGGCTGAATGTGTTTTCCATCAGGAATGCTCAGTGTTTTGGAGACATTGCACCTTCTTTAGGGTGGTAGTCCCTGTGTCCAATAGCGCTGGCTGCTCGGGAAAAGGAGAAACCAATGTAAAGATAATGGTCTGAAGGGAACTCGTGCTTCTGACATGTTGGAGATCATCTCCTCTCCACAACAGCTTTTCCCTGGATGAACTGGGGCATGACTAGGAAGTGTGGTGTTTCCTCCCCCTTCTACCAGGAAAGAAGTAGAGAGCAGGTTGTCACTGAAAGTGTGACATCTGCTCCCATCTAGTTTATTCCCCAGAAAATAAGGAAAAACAGACTGGTGTTTTTCCAAGCAGCCACTTTCCTGAGACTTTCCAAAACGTCCCCTTTTCCCTACTTCTCGCTTTAACAATGTGCATTAGACCTGCAGCCCTTCCCTGCATGCCTGTCCCCCTACCTTATGCCCAGCCTGGCAGGGGATGAGTCTTGATCCCTAAGTGGTTGTTCCAGGGGCTTGTTTAAGCTATTTGGGAAGTGTAGTTGAACTTCAGGTGAGAGAGGCAGCAAGTGTGAGGCACCTACTGTTGTGGCGCAGATGTGTCTTGAAATACAGCCTGAGAGAGATTTTTATGGTAATCTTCAGGTAAAACAATAACTGCATCCCAGTGCCTGTGTGAAGCCATTGCTGACTCTTTGGAAGCAGATAATTGCTAACAGTTCAATTTATTAGGGAGGGAGAGTGGGTTTCCAAATACTTCCTTTTTTGAACCCTTTTTCCTGGCTTTGGAGAAGTGGAACATCAGCAGGGGTGGATACAAGGCACAGGCTTGGTTCCTAACTCCCTCTGCTGGCCTTCTGTGAAGGAGAACCAGTGACAGCTGAGAATAATCTGAACTCACTAGCACAGCCACGCTAAACAGCAAGTTGGATTTTCGATGCTTTCAGTTTTAGGAGTGTAAAATACACTTTGGATGTGTCAGAACTCTTTATATCAAATACCAAAAGATGTAACTGTCAGCCAATGACATGCTTTAAAGCCTGTAGATAAAGATAAAATAGTCACTACCCTTCTAAGACTGTGCCTTGCTCATAAAACCCCTCTGGTCTTAATGGATGGGATGCAATGTGGGCAGATGTATTTTAGGTGAAGCAGTGTCTGCGATGCTATCCTGCCATCCAGTGATGCTCTCCTGCTATCCAGGATGGTGAAGTTTTGTGAAAAGACTGCTGTCATTTGTCATTCTCAGGGTTCTGCTCTTCATTTTTTGTTCCTAGCACCCTGTTCTGGATGAGCCCATTGCAGAAGCTGTCTGCATTATTGCAGACACGGACAAATGGACGGTGCAAGTGGCCAGTAGCCAGAGGCGAATGATTGAGAATAAACTAGGAAAAGAAGTGTTAGTCTCCAGTCTCGTCTCCAACCTGCTTCATTCCACTCTTCAGCTTTACAAGCATAATTTATCTCCAAACTTTGTAAGTCTAAATGGAAATCACGAGGGTGATGGTTTTGAAGTACCCTTTAACTTCTTAGGTTACAGACGTGTAAGGCTCTGCCTAGTGTTTGTATTCATAGCCAGTGCAACTTCTGGTGTTGCTGTTTGTGATGCCTATTGAAATGCCACTCTAATCAAAAGAGCTGCCTCATTAATTTTGATCTACCATCAAAGCCCAAAGGCTTCTGCTCAAAAATGAAAGTCCCGCCAGTGAATATCTCACCTATACACAGCCACAGAACAGTGGACAGGGGTATGGGATCTGTGCTTTCTGGTTTGGTTCTGTCTTCTCCCTGACACAACTCCCTTTGCTTTTTAGTGTGTGATGCACCTTGAAGATCGGCTGCAGGAGCTCTACTTCAAAAGCAAGATGCTGTCCGAGTATCTCAAGGGCCAGATGAGAGTCCACGTCAAGGAGCTGGGTGTGGTGCTGGGGTATGGTCACAGACTTCTCCCAGCAGCCTTACCCTGGGTGTCCTGGTGCCACAGCCTCCGCCTGGGCTTGTTCCTAAGCGCAGCAAAATGGATTCCTAGCTGGGACCAGAACTCCTAAGTTACCCATGGCTTCAGGCTTCTCCTTCCCTCAGCCATTGCTCAATCACAAGGATCCCCCAGCCTTTCTGTCTTCCCTGTGGGCAGGAAGATGGGCTCAGCACTCCGGAGCTTACCAAACTCCCTTCTAAGTCGTTCAGTTGTCACTGAACAACGTGGGGCACCTGATTCCTCCAGGCTGGCTTTCCCTACATGGCAGGAAACACTCTCTGTGTCATGTAATACCTCTCTGTGGGTGTGGGGCATGGGCAGAGGAGCTATTTAAGGGGTGTTTTATAGGAAGGCTCTGAGTATGTTTTGCTGCAGAGGAGTACAGGGTGAGCAGGAAGGCACACAGAGCATGTGTGATGCTGGGCATGGCAGCTTTAGCTGGTCCTCTGCTCCTGTACTGTGTCCCCCAGCTGTTATTCCCTTTGCTCTGAGGTTAGGCAGGAATTTTGCTTTCCCCATCTGCCTCCTCACCAGTTTGTTGGCCCTGTCAAAAACGCACCAGACAGGTGGGAGCTCAGGCAGTGCTGACACTGGGAGCAGGCACATCTGGAAGGGTGGGAGGAACAATCTGGCAGCTGCAGGGTGTAGCTCATGGCCCAAGTACAAGTGCTGGGGCTTGAGCAGGCTCTGTGGGTTCTGACACGTGTTCAGCCCACTGACGTTTCAGGCTGGATTAAACATGACTCTTCTGCTTCCTTTCAGGATTGAATCCAGCGACCTCCCCTTGCTGGCAGCTGTAGCGAGCACTCACTCTCCGTACGTTGCCCAGATCCTACTTTAAAATGCCAGAGGCCACAGACTTTGACTTTTTGCCTCTCTGGAAGCAAAGTGGAAGACAACTTGTTCTGGCTCCTTTCTCTTTGCAGCAAGTAAAACAAACTACTTGTTGAGCTGCAGCATCTCCATATATGACTGCACAGTGTGCAAACAGTTGGAGACTTCTCTCCCTCTTGGCCATTTATAAAAAAGGATAAAGAAAGGAAAAAGGAAAACTGAGTAAGCCCAGAAAAGATTTCCGCCACAGAAAAGTGGAGATTTTAGCAAAGCTGAAGAGATGCATTTTGTAGCAGTTTCTGCCATGAGTGCTGACTGTGACTTGTACTGGGGAATGGAGGAAGAGCTGCTCTGAGAGACGTGATGCATCACCCCTTGTAAACTGAACAAGAGCAGCTGCCTTCAGCCAGGCTTCAAGTGATGAGGATCACGTTAGGATCTGTAATTCTCAAGCTGAAATGATTTGTAAACAACTTCTACTTTTTCACTTCATAGTCCAATTCTGAATACTTCCCAGAGGAAGAATGGGGCAGGGGCCTGTGTTTTTTTAAGAAGCTTATTAATGACAGTCAGCTACAGAATTTATTTATGACCTTTCTCCTGGGAAAAGGAAATAGTGGGGGACAGAGGGTGACAGGGGGAACGAAGGAAGAGGCCAACAGACAAACTAGCGATGGAGATTCTTGGCTGGATGCTGCAACCAGTATTAAATGTTTATAATGTTTAAATGTTGCTTTATACTAAATGATGCTTTTCTTCCTCAATGTAATCAAAATGTTAAAAATAATCTAAAGAGAACGTTGGCTGAAATTTCCCCGTGGGTTCCCCAGAATGACCTGACAATTACCTCTAACTTTTTTATGATCTATAAAATCTTGGACCATCATATTCTTTTTACAGCAGTCAGTCAGCTATCGAAATAATGAACTAGAAATAATTGTACCAAAGCACTGGGGACAAAACGAGTAGACTATTACCCTTAATTGCTCAGGTAACTAATTGATACATTTTTTAAAATTGTTCTACAAAAAAAAAATGAACATTGATTACACCATAGTGTAGTAATATCCAAATTATTTTTTGACAAATATACCCTTGCTACAGATGACTCTAATCCCTTTTCTACTCACTTGTGTAATTACCAGCAGGAAATGTTGTTTATTTTATTCTCAGCATTTCTCTTTTACTCAGCCATCACTGGTTTGTCATTGTATATACAATAGCTGCACGAGTAGCTGATGGACCCAACCTGGTGTAAGTAATGTAAATAGACAGTGGGAGGTGGATTATGTTTTCGAAGGCTCTACTACCTCAGTTTAACTGGACACTTCATTCTAGGCTTTGCTTTGCATATTTGTCCTAGCAGCCAATGAGTGTTGCTGATTTTTAGCTTCTGTTTTCATCTGTTAGGTGTAGTATACTGAAATTCATGGATTATCCACACAAGTAGGAGACACATATTCCCTTGGTCACTAAACTCCATAAAATTTCTATAAATACTTCATTCTGTAATCATCTTTTCAATAGTACAGCATGCCTGCTATTGTTTGCAGAGTTACTTTAAGTACAAATCTATTTTAACCATTTGATAAACTTGAAAACAATAGGAGAGATCCCTGCCCCACCTCTGTCAGTGACAGAACTCTCCTCCCTTCCTTCTCCGGGGCCAGGATTCACCGGGAGTAGTTCTTCAGTACTACTTAAAATCTGTCACCTAAAACTCTGTTCCAGGGAGATCTACGTGGCAAACCCACTCCTCCCTTCCATGTGGGACTGAGTCTACATTAGGAAGTGACCCCAACATTAATACAGGCAGTGTCATTGGAAACTCTTTTGTATATAAAATCTAACGCTGACTGCTGCAGGGGAAAACCTCGTGTTTAATATGTGATCCAAGGATTTGTTTCTTCCATTTTTCAAATGTCCTTTCCTTGCCACACAATGATATTACATCTGGCTTTTGGAATGAGCACAAAACAGGGGCCTGGTTGTATAAACACATTTCTAATGAAATATAGGATTGCACTCAGAACATGGATGTTTAACTCCTTGCTAGGATATGTGTGTAGGCAGTAGTTAGGATACCGTGTTGAGCATGGACGGGCAGCGGTGACCCGGCGGTGTCTGTGCTGCTGGGGCCGGCAGAGGAGGGTTCCCGCCTGTGCCTTGGGAGGTTCCACGGGTGAGTTTATCCACAGCACGTGCCCAGAGAGCAGGGCAGCTGCACCCTCCCCCTGGCATCCCCCAGGACTGTGCTCACAATGATCCTTACAGGAGAATTCTGCTCCTCAGTTGAGCCATTACTGCGCAAACTGTTGGGGTCACTTTGAAATGGGTTTGACTCTGCAGAGAGGCCCTTGCACGGCTTGCAGTGAGTGTTACCGTGAGAGGAGGAGGAGGTGGCTGTTGGCTGGCACCTTCTCTGCTGCCCTCTGCCCAACACCGCCGGTCATGGCGTTAATGATGTGTGCAGTGGTCCCAGAGGGAGCCGCCACGGATGCAGCCTCCTCCTCCTCCTCCCACAGTGCCAGTCCCTGCTGGCATGGCAGCTCCCTCCCCACCTCGCAGCAGGATTGTGGGCAGAACACAACCAAAACCCTAGCGTGATGGGAAGTTTTCCTGTGAGTTAACTTTCTGGGTACATGAACAATGTGGTACGTATGTCTGTTTGTTAAATAATATGAAAAGGGATTTTTACAGGATATTGCATTGACTTTTTAAATATATCACAATTCTTTTATGTGAATAGAAAACTAATGTTTGATTTCCTTTTTCCACTATTCCCAATCTCCATTATTAACATGTCTTAATTTTCTGGCTGAGACCTAAGTGTACTAGGCACACAAATTAGCAAATTTGATTTTGTTGCAATTGGCAAACACTGGGCTGCTAAGAACAAAAAACTGTTTAAAAGAACAGATTTTACACCTTGCATATGTTTTCCCTCTTAGTTTTTGAGATGTTTTATGACAATTTTTTTGCTTTCTCTAAATTATTTAGATGGTGGTACTTGTAAAATGCTGGGTAAAATGTACATACTTGTTATCTCTTCTGTTTTTGTATATATTTCCCAAGATGTGCTCTTGTATTATAATAACCATTCCCAATTTTAGGGGAAATTTGTGCAATAAATACAGTATGTCAGTTTAGTTCTGGTACCTTTTGTGTCCCTTTTTTGACGTGTGCTATAAGTCTGTGGGTGAGTGAACCATCTCACATTTGACACCTGTCTCCTCTCAGCTGCCCATTTTGGGGCATTGATTCTGGCACTTGGCAGTGCTGCAGCCATTTAATTGGGGGTCTTGTAAGTAATTAATTGTTTCAAATAAGAATTCGTGATTGAACTTGCTGTCCCTTCCGTTGTGAATGTTGTTGGCCCCCAAAAAGCAATAGTGAGATGGGAGGGAGGTCCCGATCCTCTCTACTGATGCTTGACTTTGTGTGAGGTGAACAAACATAAGCAGAAAGCCATTGTCTTCCACTGGTTCATACCTTCATTCCTAAAGTGACCTGCAAAGAAGTTTGTCACACAGGTGTTCACCATTGTGTTTGTCACTGTGTTTGTGCCCATCTGCCTGAGTACAATCCCTTTTCTGTCTCTCTGGGCTGCTGCACAGGAATGAAGGTTATTGAGGAGTCTTTGTAAGGTTTTATTAAATCTAAGTTCAAATTGTGGTAACAGTGCTGCCAAGAAAAGTGAAGTAGTAATCATACAACAGGAAAAACAATTAGGGAGATGTAGCAGAGTGTACAAATGAGGCATTAGAGCATCTGGGTTAAATAAGATCCTGTGTTCCCAAAGAATGGAAAAAGGACAAGCAGAAGACGGAAATGTTTGCCCGAAGCAGCTGCATCTTCCATTTTTGATAAATGCTACCTGCTTTCCTGCCCTGGAGTGTACCTGCCCCAGGTGCCCTTGTCATGTACAAGGTGCAGGATGAGCTGAGGGACAAGCTGAGGTTAGTGTCCCCAAGCCCTGTCCTTGCAGTGACCAGCTGCTGGGCAGGGAACACTGCGGGTCCCACACTGAGCATGGCCAGACAGCACAGGAGCCTTCTAGGATTTCCACTTGCACCTGCCAAGTCCTGTCCTGTAAAAGGATGCCCGTGGTGGGAGTGTTTGGAAGAATGGAATTTGTCCTCTCTCAGAGGAATGAAAGCCACAAGAACTGACTCTTGGGTGCCTAACCTGGTCCTGTAACACCACCGTGAGGTTTCTCTGTGTGCAGGGATGAATTGCTCTGACTCTGCCTTCTCTGTTGGCATCCCAGGTAACCCCGGATCAACGGCTCAGTGCTCTGTGTGGGTGAGTCAACACAAGAAATTAAAGGATCCCTTGCCTTTTAATACTGGTAACACGGGGGGGTGTTGCTGGCCTGGTGTGCTTGTTCCACGATGGATTCACCAGGCAGAGCCTGCAGACCCACAGCAGCACTGAAGGTGTCGAGCAGGCAACTCCAGCAGAACCTGCAGCAGGAGATGCTCCCTTTAGCTAGGAGCTCTGCCACGGAACCCTGGAGATGTGCACTGTGCACTGTCAGACCTCCTGCAGGGCTTCTTGGGCCGAGTGCACCTGACAGAGGGCAGAGAATTTTGTGTTACCAGAGTAGATGGTCATGAGGTGTCCTCCTGATGGGGATGGCAAGAGTAGCTGGAGTCATGTGTCTGCGTGGGTGTTTGGCAGCGATGATGTGAGCAGTAAATTCAGCAGTATAATCACTGCAGCATCCAGAAAATGCTGATGTTAATGCCCAGAATTGATTTCCTTTTTAACTTTCCAGCTAGACTGGGACATAGCACTTGCTAGCCAGTATTTTTAATGTGTTGTAACTCCTTTTCTGTAATTCCCTTAATTTTCCTGAAACAAAAGCGAAAGCTAATTCACTTAGCTGAGGCAAAGGCAGGAAGAAAGCCAGGCACCCGAGTACCATGGCGTCTCTCATCTCCCACATTATTCCCAGGGGTCTGCAGAAGAGGATATGATTGTTTTCTGTGTGGCTTAGGGCAGAGTAACCACGAGACAGTTTCTGGATGCAGGGGTGGGAAGCAGCTTGGTGTGTTGGTTACACAAAAGCACAGAGCTCCTAACAGCTCTCTGCTGAGCTGCAGTTGCTTTCTTCTCTCTTAAACATTTACTGTTAAAAAATAGTGGCCTTGTAAGTTGGAGGTAAAAGTAAGCAGAGAGCCTGGAGATACACATATTTTCTGAGTCTCTGTGCTTCAAGGAACATCTCTGTTTATGTGCTGCAGCATGCACATTCTGTTCCAGCCATGTCCTCATTTATTTTGTGGTACAGGAGCAGTTACAGGCTTTGCACACTACCCCTGCAGCCTTCTTGTCTTCCCTCTGTACAATACGATCATCTTTGCTGTTGCTACAGGCAGATCTAAATACACCAGTGCTTTGGGTTTTGGAAAGTGTTGCTGGTGCTGGCTGGAGATGCTTCTTTACTGGAAGCAGCATTTTTCTGTTTTGACTGCCGAACAACCACAAGTTTAAATCCTATGGGATCTGTCCAGGTTTTTGGAGCAGAACCTGATTCCCCAGCAGCAGTGACTTTGCTTTGAGAGTCCTCTGGCAGAGGAGCTGGAAGGTAAATCATCTGTGCCCAATGTGTCTGGTAGCTCTCCCAAAGGGGGGTTAATTTCCCCATTGCTGTGGTCAGTGGGAAGGAACAGACATTGCAGGACAGGCAGCTCAGTGCTGAGGAACAGGAGTGACAGCTCCTGCAATGACAGGCACAGAAAGTGCCACCATGGAGCATCCCATGAGCTGTGAGTCCCCACAGGAACCTGGTGGAACAGCTGGTGTGAGGGGTCATGTGTTGGAGAGGTGCTGTGACTCTCCTTCCACCGAGGGGCTGCTGCTGGGCAGCATTTTCTGCCTCAGCAATACCTGCTGGCCTGCAAGGCCGGACAGTTGTGTGGCCTCTGGAAATGAACAGCTTCATGTTCATGGAGCCATCACCTCCATGTCACCCACTTGGGTCTTGCTCAGGCTCTCTGCTCTCTGGCAGCTTGTCTCCTAGAAGCATAGTAGCAGGAAGCAGCATGTTACTCCCATGTATTTGTTTATTCTCATTACCAAAAATATTTGTACAGCGGCAGAATTCGATTTCCAAATCTCTGTGTGTTCCAGCTGTTTGTTCGCAGCTAGAGCTTAAGACATCTGCTGGGCGGGTGGGGATGACGGCGCGGGCTCCTGCCCTCAGCTGTGCTCCCGAGAAGAGCCGCCTGCGGCAGGGCCCGGGGAGCTCCTCCTGCCTGCGGCAGGGCCCGGGGAGCTCCTCCCGCCCTTCGCCGCTCGTGATGGCGCCAGAAGGAGCAGGAGGGAAGGCAGGCGGCAGCGAGCAGCCGGTCCTGGGCTTTGCCATGTCCGTGACAAGGACGGGTGTCGCCCTGATTTTTTCAACTTTCTCTTCTGTTTCACAGTTTTCATGGTTTGGATTGTTTCTCACGCATGGGTGATGTAAACAGAGGCAATGTTTTCATAAATTCAAGGAAAGTTTTCATTCCTGATCTTAGAGATATGGACAGTTGTCTTGACCAATGGGATGGGGAGAGGTGTCAACCTTCTCCCCCAGTCCCTGGCCTTTGTAGAAATACTATAAAATAGAATCAGATCTTCTTAAATAAACAGTTCACACCTTCTCACCAAAGTGTGTGTGTGTGTGTGTGTGTGTGTGACAAGCAGCGTCAGACAGCTCCCGAAGGCGCCTCCGGAGCGGTTTGTGGTGAGGCACCGGCAGCGCCGGTTCCCGCTGGCGCTGGCCCGGGCGCGGACACTCGCTCGGTGTCACGGCCAGCTGCCCCCAGAGCTCCGTCTCGCAGCCCTGCAGTACAGCCAGGCAGCCGTCGGGTGCTCCGACACCGGCGAGGGCGAGGGGCCATGATCCGGGGCAGAGCTGCGCTGCCGGGCGGCACGGATGCCATCCCGGCCCAGCCCGACCTCCTCATTGCAACATCCCAAAGGAAGTGTTTGGGCCGCAGGCTCGTCCCGGATTTCCAAAGCAGCACAGGAGATAAGCAGATGCCTTTTGCTTATGACAGAGCTGCTGTGCCTATGTCCCGGCTTTGGCCGGCTGTGAGAGGAGTGCCCTGTCTGGGGGCTGGTGGGGACTTCTGCTATGGGTCACCTCTCACTCCACCTTCGTGCTTTCAGTTTGCTCTTGTTTTCCTTAAGGACCTGCAACCCATCACCTTTGGTAACAGTTTTTCTGTAGATAAAGCTTCTCAGAAGTGAAATTACAGACCAAGAAAACCTTAAGGAAGAACAAGATGGAAATGCCCTGCTCTGGCTCTTCTTTTTCGCCTTACAAAATCAGAACCTCGTGTGAACGGGAGGGAGCCACTTAATCTGCCGCAGATCCCAGGGGAGCACGGGGCGGTGCTGCAGTGCCAGAGGTCAGGGCCCTCCCTGGGCCACTGCCTTTTAGCCCATAAAGACATTGTTTAAGTGCTGGTATTTTTTGGTTTGAAGATTTTATCTATCCTGTGCTTTCTAAAATGCTTTGAGAGAGGAACTCTCTCCAACCACCGTGCCTTTGCCTGCTCCCGTTGTTCAGTTTCTAGCACTAACCAGAGTGTCTGTTTAATCTGGAACTTGCTTTTCCTTCTTCATTAAGTCCTTAGAATGAGCTTTGATTCTGCTGGTTGGACAGACCCTTTTTTTTTCTTATGGAAAAGCACAAAGGAGGAGTGGGGGGTCGTGCAGATCACATGCAGCTCCACTGTGCTGCAGCAATTGCAACCAGTGCTGATGTCATCATTATTTCCTGCATGAGCAGGATGGGCTGAAGTTGTAGCTCTGGGACACTTGAATGTGTCACTGGTGGCAGTGCTGGGGCCGGATGGGAGAGCTGAAGGTGGAGTTTGTCCTGGCTTCTTAATGGAAAACAAACGTTTTCCTTATGTAGCATTGAAAATGAAGGCAGTGTTTCTTATGGAAGTGCACATAGCTGGGCTGAGGAAGAAGGGTGAAAACATCTCCTTGAGAAATGAGCTTCTTACTTCCCAGGGCTCATTAATTTAGTTTTCTTGGATAATCAGATGAATTTCTAAAATATTTTCACTACTGTCACCAAAAGAAAAGTGGTTTATAAACAGCCTGGAGCCAGCAGAGTGCAGTGGTGAGGGTGCCTGGAGGCAAAGCCCAAGTCTGTGCAGGGGTGACCCCAGCAAGGCCCTTGGCCAGCTCCCAGTGCTGACACAGGGCCACTGGTGGGACATCTCCTGAGCAAACACCCTCATTTGGGACCTTTGGGGTGGCAATGGCAAGAGTTCACCCTTCTAAAAAGGTGTCTATAAACAGTAACTTTAGGGCAGAGGGTACCAGGGGGTTTATGTGCTTGATTTTCCTGCCAGGGATCCTTTTCACTTTGGAGAACTTCAATGTGTTGGAAATGTGTTGTATGTTCAGCATTTCTTCTATAGTTAATTCTATCGTTACTTCAAAATTCCAGTCGTGAGCAATTATAGTTTTCAATAGCTTATTGGGTGCACTGAATCCTAACAAATTAACTACCACATTTTCCAGGAGTAGATTTATTAATAGCAGCTGTGACTAGAAATCTTGTCTAATTTTGATCCCTACCAAAAGACATGAAAAAATAAGGGCTCCTGTTTTCATGTATTAACAATAAGACTGATAAAATTTGTGGGAGATATTCTGGGCAAACAAAAAAAATTACAGCTGTTTCCTTGTGCTGCAATAATTAATGATCATGCGCTTTATTGTCTAAAGCTGTTTTTCTTGTACAGTTTAACGAAAGGTCTTGATCTCTGTCATTTCACATGACATTGTTCTGAGGCTAGTTAGGCTGTAAAAGCCATCAGCCTGAAGGAGAATTTATTTTTCAAAATACAGCTTATCTCTCCAAACTATTTCTTAAATTATAGGGTAGTGAAAAGCAGGCCCTTCCCATGGAAACAGAGTTTTTAAAGAACTGTAGACTTGAACTGATTTAGTGTTAAAATCAAGGGCTCTGTCTTGGGCTGGTAAGAACCCCCATTGCTCCTGGCAACTGTAGCTCTTCACAGCTGTGAATTCAGACACACATTTTTCAGGGGAAAATTATCCTTAACCTAAATACAACTTTTCAGATATTTTGAGGCTGACCTTTGCTTCCTTGTCTGTTTTTTCCCAGGTTGGCTGGCTGGGAAGCTGCTGACCCTGCTGGATTGCAAGCTCCTACAGCAGCTCATCCTTCCAGTGAAGGAATCATGGGCTCTGCCAGAGCTCATGCAGGGTTTGTACAGTGCAAGTCATTAGTCTCAAACATATGGGGTGAATTCCCTCTTTTTCAGGACGTGAACAGCAGAGGCAGGTTTGGAGGAAATGTCTTTCATCAGAAGTGTCTGTCCTCTGCCTTCATCACTTACAGTCAAAGCATGAAAGCTCATTAGGCATGATTTGGCTATTTCCTGTTCAGGCTGTCAACTAAAGAGGCAGCTGAGCAGCATTGCTGGAGCATGTGGTGGTCTCATTATCTCAGCAAGGGAAACACTCTGCAACAGAACCCTCGCCCTCTCCTTGTCCACGGTGTTTAAATGAAACGGTTTTAAACGAAAAGAGGCTCAATTTACAATGAAGCAGTTTTCTGCGGTGAGGGTGGTGAGACCCTGGCACAGGATGCCCAGCAAAGCTGTGTCTGCCCCATCCCTGGAAGTGTCCAAGGGGAGGTTGGATGGCGCTTTGAGCAGCCTGGTTCTAGTGAAAGGTGTCCCTGCCCATGGCAGAGGGTTGGAAGAAGATGACCTCTAAAGGTTCCTTCTAACCCAAACCATTCTGTGATCCTGTTATTGTATAAGTTACTGACAGCTTAATCTGCCAGGCCACCATCACTGCGTCTCCAGATTTGGGGTGTCCCTGACACCTGTCTCCACTCACTCTCTTGCCACACCCCAAGACATGCTTTACTGGTGATTCCCACCCTGGGCCCAAGGTGCTGCAGAGCTTCGGCCTCTCAGTTTCTTACTGCAAGACTCTTGCCAATTTTGATTGCAGATTCTTTACCATGTGTGTGCACATCCTTCTTTAGACCACAACTGGAAAAAGCTCTGGGGTGGTTCCTGCTCAGGGCCTCCCTAACTGCAAACCCACAAACTGTTTCCACTTCTCTTGGTACCTTCAAAAGCGCAGGACTTTTGTAATACCCTCCTAGCGTGAGACCCAGTGATGGTTTACAAAGTAGCAACTACTGCAGCAATAGTTTACATAAAAGAAAACACTTTCACTGCAAAGGCAATTTTGCCTTGGATAAAGATGGCAATGAAATCCAACTGTTCCAATGCAATGGACTGCCAT
The DNA here is from genome assembly GCA_013397315.1 of Donacobius atricapilla. Lineage (NCBI taxonomy): Eukaryota > Metazoa > Chordata > Aves > Passeriformes > Mimidae > Donacobius > Donacobius atricapilla. The sequence continues at coordinate 576,907 of WBMY01013876.1, forward strand.
GGAAAATGTCTGCCACTGGCAGAAGCTCTGGGGAAAAAAAGTAAGTCACTAAAGCAGTTTGAAAAAAGGTAGTGAGATGTCTGCTGGTACAATCCATGGCTTTTAGCATGCTGGTATGGCACTGAGAGTATCCCTGACGCACAGAGGGGAGTTAAGGGCACTTGGAGGGCAGCTCCACTCAGCTTTCTAGAGAAGTCAAAGGTTGTCGGTTCCACTTGTGCAGTCACTTTATACGCAGCTATTGAAAATTTTATCTCCTTGACAAGATTGTTTTTGGTGTCAGGGCTTTTCTGGAAGTCAGTGTGCTTCCCATGGGCCATGCAGGTCGCTGCAGGAATTTCATTGTGTTTCCCTTTTTAATGGAAATTGCAAATACATTTCCAGACACAGCTCTAGAAATACCCTGACAGCAGCCTCCATCACCTCTTCAGTGTTTTGGACTAGGGAATGCTTGTGTCTCAGCTTTCACCTATGTGGAGTGAAATGCCTAAAAACCTTACGAAATTGCATCTACCTGAATGTCATCACTGCTATCCTACCTAATAAATATTTTCCTAAAAAAACCCTCAGTCCTCTCTCTCCGAGGAAGAAGATTACTTCCATGGGGGTAAGCAATCATAGGTAAGTGGTATTTGTGTACTTGGGTGACATCTGTTTTATTAGGCGGAGCACCCAGCTGTGCACTCAATAACTTGCATCACCCTCTGATTCATACAATCATCTGACCTTCATCTAACTGCTGCTCTGCTTTTATTTCCTTTTCTCCCTACAAATTACAGTAAAGGAAATTCTTCCTGTGCTCCGTACACAGTGCTTCCTTTCATTCAAGGTTTGCTTGGGCTTTTAGCATTTAGAAAAACAACCAGTACAACCAGTACTGGAAAAGCACAGGATGAAATATCACATCCCTCTCCCCTCACATTCCCCCCCCCCGCAGAATACACGCACTCCAGGTGTTGCTGTACTTTGGATACAGCCTCCCCTCGTGGGTGAAATCCCAGCTGGGAGGTGCTGCAGCCCATCGGGGGGGGATGATGGGGTTTGCAGTGAGGGTTCCTCCCTGCCTGGTGTACAGAAAAGTGAGCAGGTCTTCCAGGAGGAGTCTAACTCTGCTGGCTCAGTCTAGTGCTGTACCTTCAGCTCTTGCTCTGCCCCCTGTGAGGCCGTTCCTCTGGGTACACACTCGTGTCCCTCCCTTGCAGCGGAGGAAGGACACCCTGGATATCTCAGCTTTCTGAAGCACGAAGGTAAAAGAGAGTCTGGTGGTCTCTGAGCGGGACCATCTCAGCTGTCTGATGCAGGAGAGCTTCTGGGTGGTTGGAAGAGGCCACCACAGGCTTTGAGATACTGTTAGGAATCAATTTCCCTTAACACAGAATTACTGTATGTTACCAAGGGCAGGGTCTGTAGAAGGAAGGGAGGAAAACCACATTGAGTGGAAGAAGAGTCATCTGCAGATCTTTCTAAAGTTAAAAATAGTTAGGATTCTGTCTGCAGGAGACAGTTTGTCCTGTTATGCTGCAGTCATCATGTGAGCAGGCTGTATGCTTCTGCGTTTGAAGACTAAAACTGACATGCTGAAAACAGGAACTTGGTGGAAATTCTGCATGCCTGAGATCTAATGGTCTCAGTGAGTCTCCTGATATCATCTCATCCATATAGTTGTGCTTAGAGGGGGGAACTAAACATGTCATTAGCTCTGTAGGGTCAATAAAAGTCAGAGAAGAGATCATAAGAATCATAAGGAGGCATGTAATCCTGCAAAGACAGATGATAGAAGCAACTGCCCCTGACAGCAAGCGCTTCAAGGTGAGGGAATCCAATTTAAGAGCATGGAGGAGCTGAGCTTTTGCTAACTCATGTCAGCAGGAGCTATTTATCCCCTCTTCATCAAAAAATCAGACTGACAGCTGTGAAATGTGACTAAAACCAGAGGACGATAACAGGGAATTTTGGCCTTCATACCTTTGCAATGACTTCACCAAGCATTCCTGGCTCCCAGGCCTGGACTGAGTCTACTAAGCTGTGCAACATTTCTTTGTAATCAAATTATAGTTTATACACATGCACAAAAACACAAACACAGAGACCTGTATCTTCCTACAAACACACCAAATGTCTGCAAACAATGGAAAGCTGATCTGATGCTGGCTGAATCATCACTGTGGTCTAAGCTGTGCAAAGAACCTTGACACCAGCAGCAAGAGAACATAAGAAATGCAAGGCTTCCCCAGCCTTGGTCTCAATTCAAATGCTGTAATATTTCTTGTAGGATTTCACAAATAAGTAACATGTATTTGATTGCATAAAGCAGTGAAATTGCCTGTCAGGCATTTATTCACAGTTTCTTAATCTAGATGATTGCCAGTTAAGAAAAAGTCTAGACCGTTGGCCTGTTCTTTGGCAGAAGAGAAGTTTTTTATTATTTTTCCACATGCTCGGAGAATTACTCCATTTACTTAAAAAAGGGGAAGGACTAAAATCCTATTTACTCTAATTTTGGTCATATTGCCTGCTTTCTGTAGGCATGCCTTGTTCTTTTACCGGCTCAACATTGTTGGCCAAAGTGTTGTCCAGTAACAAATGCCACAGATACACAGAATGGTCAAATTGAGTTATGCAAGTGTTTGGCTTTTTGCCTCTGAAAATAGCTACTCCGTAGAAAAATACAAATCCCATTGCATGTTCTCTCTGGGTTATAACAGGTCACAGACAAGGTCTTCACTGTTTGTGAAATCTTCTTGCAGCTTATAGGTGTACAACTTTTAACATCCCTGAAAAATTAAGGGGATTACGATATGTTAAATTAGTGAAACTGATAACAAATTACTGGTGGAGAGTTTCCCATGCCAAGATTGTTCTTTCTTTTTGTTACTTAAGTCTTCATCTTAATCTGTGCCTAGCCCATTCTTTTACCCACCTTCCACTTTCTAATGGTTTTTGGCATGATGTTCCCGATGACAAATGAAGAAAGCCTTTCAGTTGAAGCTGTAACCTGATTATAGCAACAAAGAACATGCAAATGGAGCAGTCACCAGACTCCAGATTGCCTACTGTCAGGACAGGTTTTCCCCCGCCACCCCCATCTTTAATTTTTTCAGGCTTGAGCGTGGATATCTGTATACTCTTTCTGGATACCTCCAATATCTAGACAGGTCCATATGCTCTTTTGGGTTTTGCCAACAAAGTGCTGGGGCTGGAATCACGTATCTGTAGGTTGTGTGTAGTAAAAATAAAGTGGCAGAAGACACACAAAAAATTGATACAAGAGCCTGTTTCAGACAGAGCTGTTCCATTGCGGAGTGTGTAGCAAGGCACCAACTTGTGACTTGGAGCAAGGCAGCTGGGGTTCAGATGTTATTTTGTAACTATGTGGAATGGTTTTTGCAGTTCTTATTCTGTTTTGTCAGGCACTGTTGATAATGCTGTACACTACACCATGCCTGAGGTAGTTTGGGTGCTCCAGTGATTTGGCAGGAGTCCCTTCTTTGCTCATCCCACTCACGCACATTTATCAGGGCTTGGTAACTCCGTTGGGGTGGTGGCAAGCCCTGTTTGGATCCTTTCAAGTCACTCAGCAGTGGCAAGGGAGAGGAATGCCCTTTTTCATACCTGTTGTTTCCCATATGGAGAAGGAAGAGAAATGAGAAAGATGAGAACATACATGTCAGTGTCACAGGACAGGCAGTGTTCTTTCAACACAAACAGCTTTCACTGTCCTCACTGGTAACTTTCAGAGCATGCATCAATGCCTGTCTTTGTGTTCACAGAAACCTTAGTAAACGAATAGCAAATAACCCAATTCACTGTTTCCTTTTCAGATTGCTCCTGACTTTGGGAACTGGGACTCCATAAGCACTGGCCAAGGATTATGTGACACAAAGGTCAGGATGACATGTTCCTAACACAGTGTGCATCCTCAAACATAAAATGTTTGTTACTTCAGAATTTCTGCCTGTTCTCCATGAAGCCTTTCCTGTGGACACCCCACAAATTGCCCTCAGCTGGGAGATGAGTCCTTCAAGTGGGACTAAGACTTAGCAAACTGTTACTGCCTCCAGCCGAGCTCTGGCTCAGGCTGCTCTTAGGAGCAGCTGGGGCTTGTCATTCCCTCTCTTTGCGTTAATATAATCTTAAACTCTTCCAGTCTTAAGGCTCACTGAATTCCCAGTCCATTCACAGCAGCACTCAGCACGTTAGAGACCATCACAGATGTGTGAGAGTGAACATGAAAAGCAAGGAAAATTGCCACTGAAGGTAAAATGTAAGTAGAGAAAGTGTTCCATCCCCACTTTTAAAAGGTCCCCATTTGTTTCTGTATTGTTGATACAAGCTGAAAAATAAATGTTTGACTGTCACAAGGAGATCTGCAATTCTTTTGTGTTTATGGCTTCTACTCTTCAGGAAAAATCTATATATGGAATGAAAGCCCTTCAGTAAAAATCTGTACTAGATTTTTTTTAGCATGAAAGCTGTCTTAGTCTTGAGTTAAAGAAAGATGGGGGTAGTGTTAAAAAACTAGGTGTTAAACTTAGTTATAATATAATATTATAATAATTATAATATTATTAATAATAATATATAATTATAATATTATTATAACACAGCAGAAAGATAATGATTTCACAATTTTGTTTCTTCTTTTCTACTTTTACCATTATCCTTTGAACTGAAGCTCTGGAAATATGCACAGTGGGGAATTTTCCTTTGGAAGGAGCAGAATTAGTAGTACAGTATTCAGACTATTTCATTCTTGCTCTTGATTCTGCAAAAATAATTCGGTATTTCACTTTTAATTTCAGAAATGGAAATTTTGAGCTGCAAAATGCTGTTATAGCCAAGAGATCAAGGTTCTCACATAGCTATTTGAGCTGTGTTTGCCATTTGCAAAAATGTAACTTTCCTGCAAATGGTGAGCTCTCACAAAATTCCTAATAATCCCTTTGCCTCCCCAGTTTTTCAGGAAGTTTTTTGGAATAAGTATATATGGTAAAACTGTCTGACGAGGTTCTTCCCATTGGGCATCCCAGAATCTTTTGTTTTCCTCTAGTCAGGCAGAGAATTAATTTGTGTATCCTCCTTGTGGTATGTTAACCACATACTCAGCTAGTAGTTGTTGCCAAAGATGTGCACGAATGTCCAAAGGGATTTTTTTCCCCAAAGCTAAGAAATTAAAACCAATAGCCTAACAACCAGATTGGAGAATGAGAGGAAGGAAATTGCCAGGCTGTAATAGAACTCACAGGACACTAAATACATAGAATACATAAAAATAAAAGTTAAAAATATTTCAGTGCGTGATCATTATGAATCTTTCGCAGTGGGCGAGGTGAGGAAGTTGAATTTACCCTGAGGAATCTGGGATGTGCACATGGTGGTAAAAGGCGTTACATGCAAAGGCATCTTTGGGAGTGTCAGTGAAGAACAATTGAGGGAACATACTGGGAGGAGGTGATGTGCTCTTCCCAAATTCACAGATGTTTGAAGCAGAACCATTTAGTCTCCAGAGACTGCAGCTCATCCTTATTATTGCAAATCACCTCTGATTCTTTCATAATACAGATACTGTTAGTTTTCAATTAAAAACTTTGCAGTCAGTGACGATGCTTTACTTGCGCAGGGATACAATCCAGATAAAGGGCAGGCAAATTTTCACCTCTGCATGGACAATAGGCGTCCTGCTTGGCCACATCCCTTAATCCGAGCCCTGAAATTACTCACTTGTGAAAGCCTTTTAATTGTGTTTAACTATGTAGCTTTACCACGTGGAGACACTGGCTGTAACACCAGTAAGCAGTGAGGATCCTGACACTCGTTTCCATTGTTCTCTAGATAGCTGGGAAAATAAACCCTATGGCTGAAATAGCCTCTGAAATAATTGCAGCTCTTAGAGCCATTACCTACCCAAATTCAGGTACTTTTGGAGTGAGGGAAGTCTTGTTTCATGGGTCACTTGAGCCAAGCAATTAAATGGGAATGGCAGCTTTGGTTCCTATGGAATACTTCTGGCTCCCTCACTGCTCCTGTGCCTGGCTGGAAGCTGCTGTTCAGTGTGGGAATTTGTTTGCGAAAGAAAAAGGAATTTTTAGGCTACTAACTTTATTCCTACAGTGAGTGTCCACTTCTGTGTATGTTCGTTGTAGGAATGCTGAACAGCTGGGATAGGCGGTAAAGTAAGTTCCCTTCTAAAAACCAAGAATAGGGCTTAAATTATTTCAGATCCACGAGAACTGTGACTCAGTGATTTCACCAAAATCTGGTGTTTTCTTGCTAGCTGTTCATTAATTTTTTTCCAGCCACCTGCACCTTGGGGGTATCGACTAGTTTTTTTACACAATCTTTAAATATAAAATGAGTTGGTAAAGCTCTTGATTTGCTATTACATCTCTGATTAAAAAAAAAAAAAAAGAAAAAAGAGGAAAAGAATCTCCTAATAGAGAAGGATTCATGTTTCAGTTCTTTTCTTCTCCTTAGTTACTCAGGAGGGCTTTTTCTCTCTTTTTCATTTGGTTCCTGGCAGGGAATCTCTGAAGATTCCCACACCACTGGAAACAATATTTTATGTACTAAAGTTGAAAAAGGATAACATGTTCTGCCAAATAACTAGTACAAACTTCTGACCCTTGGAACAATAATAGACATGATATTTGGAAATCTTACATTTACAACAGAAGTTCAAAGAGGAAAAAAAAAGAAAGAAAATGAGTTTTGATGGACTTTGTGAGACTGAAACCTGTGTCTTTCCTGTCTGTTTTGGGAGCATCTCATATTCTGTTGTGCATGCAGTGTAATGACTGTGGTGTTAAAAGTAGCTGCTCTTTGGATCCTGGCTGTGCATCCCATGGTTGTCGTGCCTGCAGTGATACCAGGCACAGCATCAGAACACTCTACACTGGAGGAAACGTCGTATCTCCTCAGATTTATTTATTTATTTTTAAGAAAACAGTAGGAATATTATAAAACAACGTGGAAGGGACAAATCAAGTCCTTGAGCACAAAAAAGGTAATTGTGCCATAAAGGGCAAATGGTAAAAGAGAACGGAAAGGGGTAGCTGGAGAAAGGACAGGAACAAAACCACTCTTGGTTATTAGGAAGAAAAGAGGAAAAAGCAAGAGGGCACCCACAAGTTGTGTGCCTGCAAAGCTTTGATCTCATAAATTTACAGAATCGGACTTGTAACAGGAAGGAAAATCTTGCTATGCGTGTTTGGCTTGTGGCTGATTCCTCGTGCCCCCGAGCGGCGGTGAGGCCCGGGACTGCAGGGCAGGGGAGAGGTTGGTGAAAGGCGCCGGGCCGGCCGAGCTGCGGCAGCCCCGTCCCCCCGCGGGTAACGCCGACCTCCATTCGGCGGGCCCGGCCGGGGAAGCCGGGATGCGGCCGCTCCTCCAGAAGCGACCTAAGCCTGGAGAAGCTGGGGAACCGTGGAGGTCAACGTTCTGGGAAGCGTAGTGGGAGGAAAAGGGAGCACGCATGCAAACTGAGGGGGAGCGCTGCCGTGACACCATGCCTGCTGTTCTGCCTGCACGGACACTCCGATCCCAAGTGCTGCAGGAAATGCTTTATTTCGGATGCAGACTACTGAAGGAAACGCCTTGTGTCGAGCGCACAGGCGGCACAGCACCGCCATTCCCCACGATCCCGCACCCTCCTGAGGGCCGGCAAGCACCGCCCCCGCACCGCG
>WBMY01013876.1:584716-669825 GCA_013397315.1 Donacobius atricapilla
GGAGCCCCGGCGGGCCGCGCCGCTGCCATCGCGGCGCTCCCGAGGCGGCGGCGGCGGGGGGCGCCGGGCTGGAGGATGAGCGCCCCGCTGGAGCCCAGGATCAAACAGGCGCTGCGGAAGAAGCCCGCGGAGCGAACTCCGGAGGTAAGGCGGCTCCGGCTCCTTTCCAGCGGGGATTTGTATTTACTTTCTCACTTTTCCTTTGCGTAAATCCCAGTTCCGACAGCGCGCAGTCCGCGGTGCGCGCACAGACCGGGCTGGCGCACAAACTTCTGTCTGCGGCTCGGTTATTTATTTATTTATTTCGCTCCAAAGTTGGCTCTCTCGGGAGCAGCAGTGGTTTAAACGCCCAGTAACACGCCGGGTACAGGCGCAAGGCGCTTCATGAAGTACTCTGGGCCAGCTGTTGGACGAAGAACAAGAAGAAGTAGATCACCGAAAAGTAAAACGATGCATATTTCAGCGATGCAAAACTTATGGGAAAAGTTAGGGAGCTGAAAAGCTTTGCTTACCTGTACAGTGATGCAGATTTAAACAAAACCAAACTAATTATGCTGCCCAGACTTCATAAAGATGTTTCTGCAGTGAGTGGGAGTGTAGAAATGTGCGAGACTGGTAAGCTACAATAAGACGCGTTTTCCAATGAACTGCCTTCTCTGTCCCTTCTCCACAAGCTAGTCTGTAATCAGCTTTGTATTTTTAGGAATGGTAATGTCATGGAGCATTAACTTAATAATGAAATAGGTTTGATATCGTTTGCATTTGTTGAAGGTCTGATTGGAGTTTGTTTGCTTACTTATCCTTTGCCTTCCTTGATTTGTTTCCCTTGCTGTGATTTTTTTTTTTTAATGTGCTCAAGAATTAGTGCTATGAAGTGATACACTCTTAAGTTTTTCCCTTGGAGACTGGGGAACATCTGTTCTCCCTTGGTACTTCATGGAGAGCGGAATGTCCTGCCTGGTCTTCCTTATAAGTTAATTATGGAAGGGCTACTTAGAGAGCTGCTGAGAGGCTGCTCTGGAGTTCATCCTACCAGGACAGGGTCCCTACTTCCCTTTCAAGTCGGCTGAGTGAGTGAAATACAGATGTTCAGTCCCAATGGTTACTTGCTTTGGGATATCCGGCACTTTCCTCCTGTCTCTAAATTAATGATGAGGCAGTCTCAGTGTCCATTCTTTTTCCTTTTTTTTAGCCACTCCCCTCTTGCTTCAGACCTTTCTTTCTCTTCAGCTGGAGTCTTCAGTTAGCAAAATTCCTTTGCTAGTGTGGCTTGAAGTGTTGGGCAACTGGGTTCATCACAGAAGTGTCATTCATGAGTTGGCATTCCATGCTGGCTCGTCATGGCTTGGACTTTGGTGAACAGGTAATGTGGCCTGGCCCAGAACCTCTGCTCACCACTGCTCCTGCTTGCTGTACCAACCTCTCTGGCTGTGTAGGGCTTTTGTTCTTTTTTTTCAGGCATCCTCAATTTTTTTCCCGAGCAGTTGTGATGAAATTGCTTATGGTTGTCACCTTTTTTTGGCTAGAACAGCCTTAAAATAATTATTTTGCTTCACCCTGTAAACTGTCAGATATCACAACGACTGACTGTGGGTTTGTGTGCATTTGTGTAGGTTTCCATTGAGAGTGACACGAGTGTTGTGTGCAGGTTTGAATTTGCCAAGCTATCTTAAATGTGGGGAAAAAACCCTAATCTTTGCTAATCTAAGTAATAGTAGCTCTAAAATGATTTAAGAAAATCTAAGTTCCCTTGTTAATTTGGCCTTGTTTTGGCAGGCCTTTAGGGACACAGCACACTGAGACTACTTGTGATTAAACATGTACTTAAAACTTGGCAGGATTGGGTCCTCGGTTCTTGCTCTCTGTTGCTGAGTAGGTAATTACAGTCAAATCACTTTTGTTTTCTTAGGATACTCTTGTTCACATACATTTAGAAGGCAAAGCTTTTCCCTGATTTGATAGCAGGGTGTGCCTGGGGGTCCTCAGTCTGGATCTGTGCTACCTGCTCAGGTACAAAGCATGGAATCCCCTGTTACAGTCACACTGACAGATTTTTCAAAACATCTGCTCCGGGATGTGAGGACAGATGGATATAGGGTGGTAAGTGAACTGGAGAAAACAATTGCAATGTTGTTTATTCATTTATTTATTTTTCTCACCATCCTGACTTGTCCTCTTTCCTCTCTAGGCTGCAACACTTGGGGCAGGGAAGCTGAAACCTGTTTAGCACAGCCATTAGGATCAGACCTAAATTTCAGGTGTCCCTGCACAGGGTGAACGCTCTGGTGACTCCTGTCTCGAAGTATCCAGTTGGACACAGGCTTCATTTCTCCCCACCTACTCTGGTGGGATGGTATCATCAGTTCCTCCCACACGAAATCAGCTGCACGGGGCTGCTTGTGCATTTTGATGGTGTTTTTGTACAGAAACCCCCTCCAATTCCCCGAGCCATGATGCTATTTTATGATAATCCAAAGATGCTCATCCACAAGAGTTTCAATCGCTTTCAGACCCTTTCTGCCCCCATCTCTATTTCTGATCCTGCAGTTTATATGAGCAATTTACCTGGGCATTTATTACAAATTACAGGGTTGGGGCTGTGCTGATTAGTAGCATGGTCTGGTTCTTCGCTGCTGTCATCTGTGCAGCCTGTGGAAAAATACAGATAAACACTCCACATGCCAGATTTGGCTTACAAGTAGTACAATTATCCATATGATTTTGATAGTAGGTCTTTTTCTTGACAAAATGTTTTAATTTCTAAGAGCTACAAAGCTAAGCAGGGAGATATTAAAAAAAAGTTATAATTTACTTATTTTGAAATTTATCTCTCTGTCTTGCTTACATAAATGTTTTAGTTCTTGATACTACAAATATTTTTGTTTGGAAAAATCTGTGTTAGGGCAAGTTTTCAGTCTTGTGGTAACATTCCAATGTTTGTTAATTGTTAAAGTGTATAAGTTATGCATATTAGGCATGTACACACTTGATTTTTTTTTTAGTTGTTGTTGCTCAGATACTGCATGCGTTATAATCTTCAGTTTATTTTGCCAGAGGGAATTATTTTGATGAATTTGTAGGGATTGTAGCAAAAATTTAACGATGTGTACATTTTTATGTAATTGCTGTTGTGTTATTCTGTTTAGAATCTTTCTTGGAACTACTGAAGGCTGGGAAATATTTTGCTCCTTTTCCTCTCGTTTGGTGCATCACTGGAGGTATATATTGTTCATATGTGATGCAAGTGACTTCTCATGTGGAAAGAGTTCCAGGATGATGGCCGTGTATGTAGCAGATGCTGCTCTGGGATTTGAGCGAGTCTCATTTTGTCAAATGTCTGCATTGCTGGTTCCCTGATGGCCTGTGACCCTGTGCTGACACTGGAAATAAATCTGTGTACCTGTCTCTCAGGTATGGCCTGAAAATGCAGCATTTGTGAGGCTTCTCTCAGATATTGGTTTTGATAACAGATTATCCTAACAAATCATCCCTTCTGTCTTGGCAGAGGGAGGAAACTCTGGCAGTAGTTGGATAGTTAATTAGTTGGGTTTTTTTTTAAATCACACCTATGCTTAAACAATAGGATTCCGTACATTTGTTTAGTATTTTAGTATCTGCATTTTTCTCCCAGGATTATGCAGATGTCTGTGTGGTGGTAAACCTGTGAGTGTATATACATACAGATCCTCTGGTTTTAGCTTGGGAATATGGGATTTACTGTGCAGTGTTTTAGCTGTTTCTTGTCACAGGTGTGGATATTAAATTAGTAACTTGGGAATATTTTAATAGGAGAAAATCTGTAGTTCAAAGCAGTAGGAAGGAAGGATGAATGCTTATGCCACCATGTGTGTCCTCTCATTAAAGATTTTTTTTGAGGCCCAGAATTCCTTATCAGATCCATACAAAGACTCTGATGTTGGTCTTCAGGGGAGTTGCTCATGCTGCTGCAGATAAGGAGTCAGTAGTTGATAGGGCCAAGCAGCAAATGATTCTGCTCCTTTCTCTTTGTCTTTCCTTCTCCTCCCCTCCCGTGAGCATGCTCTCTTCCATTTTTAATGGGACCTTTTCCCAATATAGTATCTTTTTAGTTCTTCATGACTTTGTTCTAGACAGTGTTTACTTTTGTGGTTCAGAAAGCTTTGCTTTTATTTGACTTCAAAGAGTTGGAATGTATTTTTATACTCTGAGCTCTTGTATTTTCCTAACTTCATCTTCTTGCAGTAATTCTTGATTAATGTTAATTCGACTTCATTTGGCAATACTAATTCCTTCTTCTCTTCCTGTTCCCTTTTTATTAATACAGTGGAAAGAGGAAAAAACCTAATTTGCAGAATTGTGTCATGACAGCGTCTGCTGTTTGGAGGCTGTATGTGATGCTTCTTGATGGCTTAGATATAGAGAAATAGATCTGCATGAATGTAAATCATGCACAAATAGTACATTGATAGGCATTATGAAATAGCTGTAATAAATAAAATAAATTATTGCTGACAACATAACAAAGGCACTCTTGTACTGTAGCACAGCTGAGCCAAACAGAGGAGAACATCTGCTTCTTGTTTCCAGAAATAACTGGTATTTTGAAGTGGGTTTTTTCATCCTTTTAATAATTTTCTGTAAACTTAGTAGGTGAAATGGGATTAACCATTGTAGAAATCTGTTGTTTCTAGAATCTGAGGTGAGCTTTTAGGAATGTAACTGTGTCAAGGGTGTTGGTTTTGGATAGCCATTGAAAGTAATTAGAATTGTAAAGTCACCACAAAAGTGGACATGCTTGCAGTTACTGTAAAGCCAAAAGAAATTTGTGTTAAATGAAGTTGCAGATGCTGGTTTCTATTTAATAAAAACACCTTGCTTTTAATATGTGGGCCTCTACAACAGGGACCGAGGATGGGCACCTGACTCCTGCCATGATTTTTCTACTACCTCACCTCTGTCTTGCACTTTCATTCCCAGTTTTTGGTGATCTATTCTTTTATAGGTGACACTTTGTAAGACTTTGTCATGCTGTTAACAGTTCTGGAGCTCAAACTGAAGATGAGCAGCAGCAGTAAAATCCTTGAGATTGTTCTGTGTCTTTCTGCTTTGGTGTCTTTGCCAGAGAACCTCCTGAAACCTTGATCAAAGGTGCACTGACCAGTGCTTCATGACTTCCATCCTTCACCGTGCAGAGACTTGAGCTGATCTTGGCATGTGACTGTGCTGGGAAGCTGGAGAAGACCTTTAAAGTGGAAAAATTCGTTATCGCTGGTGATAACCAAAGTGATAGGAGCACGTACTGACGTGCCTGCAATTTGCTGCTAATGAATTCCTTCCTGGGTCCTTGTGTGCCCTGTACAGGTTGCCTTTCTGTACTCCTAAGGCGACAATTATCTTTTTACAGTTAAAAACACATAAAACCTTGTAATATGAATAATTTAGAAGTAGTTCTGTGAGGGCAACAGCTACAGTTTTACTTATGTTCAGTTTGATTGAAAAATCAAGTGAACAAAAACCTGTTTCATGGACAAAAACGTTGAGTAACTGCAACTTTAGGGAAAGACTTGGGCATGCATGCATTTCATTGACACCATATTCCATCTTGCTAGGACTAGGAAAAGCCTGGACTTGTGACGTTTTCTTAACTATTAGATTAGTCTCTTTAAATAAAATGTGTTGTAAAGCTTTTTTATAGCCACCTACTAAAACCAAAGTTCAGAACAGAGGTACATGAGGAATGGCACACTGAGTATCATAGTGCTGGCTGGCAGCTCTTAAGATTGAGTCTTATTCATAAGCAGACTACAGTTTCTGTGTTAATGAAGTTGAAATTCTTATTACTTTTAATGAAACAGTCATAAACCTTCTCTCTTCCTCCTGTGCTTCCTTGCCACATAGCTTTCAGTTGAAGGTAAAACAAAACCACATTTTTTTCCCAGCTGCTCATTAAATTAATGTATTTAAGCTTATGGTAAATACAGCATTGACAGTCCTGGAGGATTGTCCAACAAGGCTCAAAGCTTTGGGAGAACAGCATCTCTTCAGCTGCCAGCTTGATGGGTTAGGAAGTTTTTAGTGCTTACATTTTCCTCTATTTTGTCTTGTGCTTTAGGTGGGTAGTTGTCTCCTATTTTGTTTCTTAACACGGTGTAGTGTTACGAGTCTTAATCTCAATTAGACCTGTAGTTTTCCTTAAATAAAAAGAACCAAGCATACAAACTCTGGTATTACCTCAGTAAATGCTACTTGAAAATTCATTTTTATAAACTTTGTGTATGTACCTTGTTTTATGAGGTGATCAAGAGTGATATTCTTTGACAGATAAATTTTATCTTTTATTCCAAAAGTTGAGATAAATACCAATTGGTGCAATTGGTTGGCAGTAGTTGTTTGGTCTTCCTAAACATCCCTGGGAAACCAGTCAAATGTGCAGGTAAAATGTGGTGTCCCCCTCCCCAAGACTGGGCAGGGTCAAATCTCTTTTCTGAATAACTGAAATTAACCTCAGTTAGCATCTTTAATCTGTGACTGATCACAGAATTGACTTTGAATTCACAAAGTCTTAGTTAAAAATTGGTGGTGTTTGGCTTTTTTATGTTTTCATTGCCATGTGGACACAGTTCTGTGCTTGTGGCATACAGTTGAATTCTTGGCTAGAGATACTCAACAACCTGGCATGTATCAGTGTTCAAATAATTTGAATTATCGCTACTTGGAACCTGAAGTACAACACATTTTCTGAAGCTGAAATCAGCCCTAAATTAGTTGAACATAAAAAGTGAAATCCATCTGTTGTTTCAAATGAACCAAAATACAATATTGGAACATTTACTAGTTTTAATAAGTGTTAATATATGTAAATATTCAGCTATATGGACTTCAATATCTGTCTTAGGAGTGTTTTTGCCTGTTTTAGATCATTATTTTTGAGTTTGTTGTTACGCTTTAATCATCAAGCCTGAAGGTGTTCCTTACATAAGTCTTTTGATTATTTATGTCTCAGAGACACAAATAACAGTGTGTTAAGCCTTGGACAAGGTACCTTGTTCATAGAGGAGGGATCTGGTTTGGCTGTTCTGCAGCTATTGTCTGGTTGGAATACCTGCAAGGAAACTTTGCCTGTAGTTCTCAGAAATAAAGATTTTTTTCCAGCTTTCTTAACAGTAAAGCCTGTTGACTTAGGTCAAATAGAGATTTGTGGTTCCAATGAAATAAATCAGATTTCAGGGTACTGTTTTAGCTTTGACTACATTTATTAGTTTTACTGAAGTGACTATTGACTTATAGATTATTCTTAAATTTAAAGTGTCTAATAAAGTTTCCTTGTTCAAAAAAAAAGTAATATTAAACAAGTAGAGAAAATCAGCATGAATGTTTTGGGATGGGTGAGTTTTTTGATTTTTAGAGTCTGTATCTCTATTAACCTGTTTTGTGGGTAAGGTTGTTGAGCACTGTTCTGAAAAGGAAAATCTGGGCAGGAGTGAAAGGATTAAAACAAACTATGATGGAGACAGGGAAACATTGTGATGTTTAAATTGCCTTGGAGTAGGTGTATATAATTGGTTAATTATTTTTGGAAGATCATTGTGAACCACAGCTGGTTTAAAAAAAAGGAAGTCAAAACGAAACCCATAAAAAACAAAATGCGAAAGAAACTTTTAATAAAAACTCTTAGAAGTAAATTAGACTGAACATTCATTGTTTATCACCTAGTGTAGGTGGAACAAGCATACCGTTGTTCTTTCTGATACCTGTGACTTTGTAGTATCTGATCTCCCTGGCAGCAGGGGGATGATCAGGGCTTCTTCCTTGGTTAAATGAGTATTTGGTGCTTCCAGCATTGCAGTGTAAAGTCACGGGCATTGCTCCCGTAAGTATCCCTGTAATTGGCTTGGAGCAGTGTTGTTAAATCTGCTTGGGGTCATGTTGATTTCTGAAATACCTTCTTTAACTATGGGTCTGAAGGGTCCTTGGGACTATGTTGCTGCTGCTTTCCCTGGGATGGGCAGACCCTGGGGTGTTTGTTTTTAGTGGTCACTCAGAGCTGTGTCTCTAAGCCAAACATCTTGGCACCCTCTGGGAGGAATGTCGGCAGGCTTGAGCCTCTCCTTGTGCTGATACTGATACCTTGTGTAGTCGAGTCTCTCACCTGTTTGTCACAGAATCACAGAATGGTTTGGGTTGGAAGGGCTCTGACAGACCATCCTTTTCCAGCCCCCTGCCCTGGGCAGGGACACCTTCCGCCCCACCAGGCTGTTCCAAACCCTGTCCAACCTGGCCTTGAACCCTTCCAGGCATGGGGCAGCCATGTTCCAGTACCTCACCTTGTAAGAGCAAAAGTGTACAGATGTTTTATGTCTGTGATGAGTGATGCTCTTTGGTTCTCTGCACAGCATTGGAAGGGTTATTCTAAGTTATCTGAACTGGCCCTTTATTCCTACATGTTTGACTCTGCTCTTGGGCCATGACTAATGAAAATTCCTTCATCCGGTGTAAAGTCTGCTCACCAGAACATGGAGGTATTAAAGAGAAGATGAAATTACAGTGCACTAATAACCCTGTGGACAATGGCTCATGTGTATTGGCATTGTTTGCAGAAAGTTGAGGGTTTGTGTGTAGTGAGTCACTGAGTTACACTGACTAGGTAAAAAGCTGTTCCACCATCCTTGTTTGTCTCCTGCATGTAATTTCCAATTCTGATTCATTGAAATGAAGCGGTGAGCAGGAATGTGGTTCTGTTACGGGGTACAAGTGAGTGGATATCTTGAAGCACTGGCTCAGCCTTTTCAAACATGAGGCTCACCTATTCCCAGCGCTAGGTGAAGAAATGTGAGTGCAGTTGGGTCTAGCTGAGAAAGGGATACAAGTTAACCTCGGGGAGCTTGAGCACTTGTATAGAATCAGAAAACATCCTGAGCTGAAAGGGATCCCCAAGGATCATTGAAGCCAATTCCTGTCCCTGCAGGGGACCACCCCAAGACTGAGTGGGACTGATGAGCAGGGCTGGTGGCTTTCAGCATTTCTTGTGTCTAAGTCTTGGTGGAATTGTTGAATCTGAGCGTTCCTACTTAAACATAATGGTTATACAGTATCTCTTGTGTGTAGTTACACAAAAAAGTCAGAGGCTGTTGCCTAATCTAACTTGCCTCTGCAAGTTGGGGTTCATCTAAAGGAAGTAGAGCCACAGCAAAAGTGGTAACAAAACACTTTGGCTTTGTACTTTGTGTGTCAGTGTCTCTTGCTTTCTGTGACTGGTCTGTGTGCCTGTTTATGTGTGGGTGCCTGCTGCACATCTTGTGTGCATAATTTTTAGTTATTTTTTCTCCAAGATATTTACACAATAAGGACTTTAAAGGAAATGATTTTCTAAGACACTCTTATATATATGACTCTTGTATGAGAGGAAAGATGATGGTGATCTGTGTGTGCTGGCTCTGCAAAGCGAGATGGGTCAGAGGGTGCTTGCAGGAATTCTGCTCTCAGACCTGGAGGAGGAACGTTCCCAGATCAGTGACGGCAGACATCAGTGTCTTCCCTCTGGGAGAGCGATCCCCAGCCTAAAGGAAATGCTCCTGAGTACTTTTACAGAATCATTAAGGTTCAGAAAGACCTCCAAGATCAAGTCCAGCCGTCAACCCAACACCACCTGTTCACCATTAATCCATGCCTTAAGTGCCTTATCCACACGGTTTTTGTTAACACGTCCAGGGATGGTGGGTCTTCCTCCACTCTGAGCAGTCTGTTCCAATGCTTGACAACCCTTTCCATGAAGAAGTTTTCCTAATATCCAAACTAAACATCCTCTGGTACAGCTTGAGGTCATTTTCTCTCTTCCTTTCACTTGTTACCAAGGAAAAGAACTTTGTGTCATTCTTTAATTTGTCCAGAGTCTGATATGTTTTGAAACAGCTTTGTCTGAAAACAGTGTTGTCCAGGTGTGGCTTAATATCTTCTTATTGCCTTTTGTGTTTTTTTTTTTTTTTTTAAACGCTTCTTCTGCTGTTACAGTCCTAATACAGAGTGATTATTGTGCACAGATTTCATTAGCATTGTGCCTGTTGATTCAGTGCGGGTTGGTTGAAGCAATTTGAGAATCTGGTGTGAGTATAAGTAAGAATATTTAACCATACATTTCTAGAATAAACCAAGTTCCTAGTCTGCCTGTAAGTTATTTTCAAAGTACAAAGTCTTCTTCAAAATTTCCATCCCTTTTCCTCCATCTTGTTCAGAAAGTTTGGTGTCTGATACTGATGCTGTCGTGTATCTGCCTTGGAGTGTTTGGTGTGCAGCCCCTGTCTCTGTTCAAGCTTTCAGGGTATTGTTAGAATGTCCTGAGAGGGCTGCACGTCCTTTCTGTTCTTTGTATTTATATTTTGTTCCAAGGAGGTCTTTAGAAGGTTCACTCAGTGGTTCTGGGGTTTTCTGGACTGATACAATTGTCCACCAGGCTTTTGTGTTGGAGAGGTGACTGTAAAACAAGCTCACTGTTTTCACTGTGTGGTTCAGAGCATACTAGAAACTTACACATATAGTACTTAGAGGTATTTTTCAAGCTATTGACCAAAGTAACTGTAACTAAAAACCAGAGATCACAGCAGCTTGTTTAATGATCATCTTCATAATAAATGCAGGATTTAGGGCTCAGCGGATGTGATTGTACAGACTAGGTCATACATTAGTGTTGATCAGATATTTCAAGTCCTAATTCTCTAAACTGTGATGGTAGGGTAGTGGTAAATTTAGCTTGTCAGGGGCTGTAAAATGACTCAAATTTCTGACCCCTGCTGTCACAGAAGACACTCAGTGCTCCAGAGCAGCTGTGGGGACCTTGCAAGCCGCAGCTGGTGCCAGCAGGCAGGTGGTGCCTGCAGTGGCTCCTCTGTGTTCCCCAGCTTGCAAACACAGGAAACTGGGGACAGGTGATCTCATACCTGTAACTTGCCAAGATAAGATTGGTTTGGTTCTTTCCAGAAGGTAATATGACTTCTGCTTCATAAAAATCTTGTTAAAGGAGCAAGTGGAGTTAGTGTGCATTAGGGTAGCTGTTCCCAGTGATCTTCCAAGGACCATGTGAAATGTTATTGCTCCGAGATTACTTTTCCTGTCCTTGCTTCTACTGTTCCTGAAAAACTGTTTTTTCATTTTTCATTTTAGTGACAGCTGTGAGAGCCCTGAGAGTAAAACCAGAAATTATGGTGAAGTCTTGGAGTTTTTCATTGGAACTTACTTCCTTTAGTCTATACTTTTCCCCATGAAGTGGGGTCATGCACTTCGTTTTGTCTGTGGAGTGATAATTTAAAAGTTTTCACTTATGAATTTAAAGTTTAAATATGTAATGTAATATTTTTCTACCGACCTATTTCTTATTGTAGTATCTGAATTAAAAAAAAACCAACTTATTTCAGGGACTGGTTAGGTAGTAGAGGTGTGTTTTACAATGCTTAATCTGACCTAGAATATGAGCCTAGTGCCTTGTTACTGACCTTGCAATAGGAACTTCTTGGAGATAGTAGAATAGTGAAAAAGGGCCAGAAAAGGGTGTGGAAGGAGGTGGGAGAGAACTGCAAGTATACTTGGCATTCAGAAAAGTTGCCAAATGGAAAAAAAACACATTTCTTTTCTGCTTTTGTTCTCCAAAAATGCAAAGGGCGGAGGATGAGCAGTCAATATGTGTAGGTGTTAAATTTCTCATAGAAACAGTATTAAAGCTGCAAAACATTGCAAAAGATAACTATAAAAAATTATTTTCAAAAGAAAATCTCTTCAGGTAATATACCCAAACTTATTTTTTATAAGCTTCAGAGATTAGTTTTTCTGTAACGTTTATTTTAACAAAACCGTTTCTTGTGTCAGGTCATGTAAGGAGAGCTGGATGTCTGTCTGCAGTGAAAACAAATAGTTAGAGAGCAGCCTTAGGGAACTTGTGTGAGTGTGTGCTGAGAGATTAAACTGAGGTGCCTGTGCCCAGACTTTGTCCACTCGTGGGCAGCCCTGCTTCTGAGGACCAGAAAGGGAGGAAGGCAAACCCCTGTGAGCAGCTGTCTGAGCTGCTGCTGTGCTGCTGGGCGCGCTGCTCACACGCTGCTGCTGTTGGACTGCACGGCTCTCTGCTAACCCTGGCGCACAGTGGCTGATGCTCCCATGCCAGCTGTGTAAAAAGCTGGCAGCCTTCAGATGGAAACGAGTCCCTTGGCATTAAAAGGTGGCTTGCGGTGGTCTTGTCACTGGCTAAGGAGCTGCACACTTCCCAGGACCATGCCAGATGAACTTCCAGTTTGCAGGGAAGCGCAAAACGCTTTGCCAAGCATGTGCATAAAACAAGTTTTCATTGAGAAGTGTATTGAGATTAGCTTGATAAAGTCAATTCAGAGCTCTGATGCCTTTCCTTGTAAGAGGCCTGGTATGGCAGAGAACTCTGCTCATGTTGATATTGCTAGACAAGCTCTCTTTAAAACTTGGAGGTCTTGTTTCAATGGCTTCAGGCTTAAAATATAGAGGGTTTTCCTTTGTTTGATGGTACTGTGATACACCCTTCTTCCTCTTTTGAGGATTTCAATGCAGTATTTTGGAAATACCCTGAGTTCAGGGAAGCATGCACAAATTAGTTAACATTCTGCATCTGGTTTCTCAAGGTTCCTTTGCTCTGCTAATTACTGGTTAGATTTTAGCATGTCAAGAGTATAGCAAATTCTTGAGGAATAGAACAGAAATAACTGCCTTAAGGGATTCTCTCTTTGTTATCTTTTTGTGCCTGATTAGGGCATTGACATTTAAGCAGTCTGTCCTTCAAAGACTGATTATTAATGAGCCTTGAATGATGGTCCTGTTGGTCTGGAGGGAAGGAATTCTTGTGGTGGTGTGTTGCAGACACATACAGGTTGGCCTTTTGGGCAATTATGAATTCCTGTAAAGAGAGAGCTCCAGAGCTGTTGTAATGTTTTTCACTTTGGCAGTGTGTGTTTGAAGGAGCTGAGGAGTGAGGTCTGTCATTGTAAATGGTATCATGGCTTCAGTGTTGAAAGGTGATGGGCCAGTTTTTGTTGCAGTTCACTTTTGGGAGCTTTATGGTGCTGTCACAAAGGGTTGTGCATGCCAATGGCCAATAGATACTGTGGGGGAGTTATTCTACTTCAATCTGATTTACTTGATCCTACACTTTCAGAGTTCTTTGCAGCATGTCCAGCCTCCAGTAGGCTGTGTTGATTTGGCTTGGTAAAATTGTTCTTTCCAACTGTTGCAGAAGAAGTTTCTGTTCCTATTTCCCATTTGAAGTAGGAAGGAAACTGGCAGGCCCAAGTCAGACTGCTGACCTTCTGTCAAACACATTTACTTCTTCCCTTGTGTTGGACGGGAAGGCTTCCTTCAGCAAACTCCTCTATAAGAGTGAGTTTTATTATAGGTGATTTCCAAGATGCTTGTCAAAGTCATCTTGTTCTGGTTCTTCCAAACTGACATGCAGTTGGCACAGGGATTAAAGGATATCATCCAGCTGGTGTGATCATTAGGAAATATCTCTTATCCCACATATCTGGCCCACCATTGCAGCCCGATTCCTGAGCCATTGGGGTACATTTCCTGGTGAAGTCCACAGCTCAAGAGAGAAACTTTCTTGTGTTTTGTTTCCCCTCTGTTTGCTTTAGGTAGAATGCAGTTATGGAGTATAGCAGACCTGTAGTTTCCCGGTACTTCATAACCTATCAGAGCTGAGTACAACCATGTTTTTAAGAAAAACAGAATTTCCCTTGCGCTTCGTTAGGCTCTCTCAAATGCAGCAAATCTGACTCTGTAAAATCTGGAGTCATGGACTCCAGTGTTTAGTGTGGCAAATAGTAATGTTGCTCTGATTTTTCCCAAGCTGTAGTTTGACTCTAGTCAAACGTGTTTTTAAAATGTATTTTCATATGAAATATAATTACATAACTTTCACAGCTGTGAATGCTAATGCAATAAAGTGAGAAGCCTTAGATAACAGGTCTTCCCTTACTCCCAGCACTTGAACTGAGTGTTTTGGTAAGTACTGCAGTGAACCAGCTGCCTGAGTGAGAGGCTGAGACACTAAATGCACAGCTTTTCAAGGAAACACACAACAGAGATGTCTTAATTTTCAGTGTAATTATGTAAAATATCTGAGATACAATACCAGATCCAGGTAAAGTTTAGTATTAGTTGGGTGGATTTTTTTTTTTTCATCTTCAGTAAATAGTGGTAGTCTTGCTCTCTTAAAACAGAATTCCTTTTAGGTGAGACCCTTGATTTGTTTAAGAGTGGGTTTGTTGTAGCTCCATAGAGGCCATGGTTGGCTAACACTGGAAGAGCAAGAGGTTGGAGGAAGCTTTGGTCTGGTGCATTACGAATTGTGTTGATCATGGTTTCCTAGGAGTGAGAAAGGTGGTAGAATTGGTGTGTTCTGGTTCTGTACTCAAAGCTGATTGAAACCTCTGAAGTTTTTGGTCTGCCTAAGGATTGAATGGCTCACTGGAGAAGGGGTTTCCATGTCATGCCATGTGCTGCAACCCAGCTGAAGGAGCCCAGGTCTCACGTGTTATCAATTAGTACCCGTTTGATTTAGTGTGGAGGTGCAGGAGACAGTTCCTTGGTGTCTTGTCTGTAGTTCTGTGGATGTTAGTCAGGAAGTTTGTTGCACTTTGTGAAACTGAGTACCTGGTGGGTAGGCTGCAGGATTTGGAGATGGAAATTCCTGACTAACACTATTGTCTTATGGTTGATTCAGTCTCTTAACAGTATGCTTGTTTGTTGTTCCTTCTACTGTTGAAGTTGTTAATTTTCTTAACTAGAATTATTCCCTTTGTAACATTATGCATCAGTGATCAATGTAATGACTAGGGAAGTGCACAGGTGTCTGTACCTCTGACATTGATTTGATTTCAACCTTGAAACCTGTTAACCTAGCTAGATGAATATGCATATATACATGTATATAACTCCTCAGTTTGGATCTGTAAACGGCTTTGTGGTTTATGGCACAGGTATTGCTGAGAAATACCAAAGTAGATGTTAAAGTGGCAGAGCATCAATTCCCAGAGTTCTGCTGTGGTGGTTTACATTCAAATGTTACAGTGAGGTAAATCTGGCTAATTCTTTGCTATGAGCAAAGATGCAGAGAGCTACTGATTAATCCTTTTTTTTTTCTTTGACGAGGGATATAAGCATGTTTGCCACTTTATGGACACAATGAACACAGGCATGTTAACCTTGCTCAATATGTCAGAGGATATTGTAGTAGTTGAGGTACTAGTAAAGTTTGTGGGAATCTATATTCAGGTAATTTAGACTCTCTAAGAAATATTGCTTCCTCTACATAACTTTCTTGGATTGCTCTGTTTGGTGGTGCTTGGGTATCCTAATATCAGGATGCAGAAGGAATTACTGGTGAACATATTACTGCTGTCCACTACAGGAATCCCTTCATAGTTCATAATGACATTATTATGGGAATTAAGTAGCTGGAGGTTGATTTTTCTTTTTTCCTTCAGTGGCTTTATTGAAAAAGTCTGCAGGAGAGCATTACATTTGTGTGATATTTTGTTCTCCAGTTACAATCTCATCATTCTCTTCCTCTTTTACTGATGCACCAAAACATTTTTAGGCAGTTAATAGAGCTTTATTCCTTTCCCTTGCCTAGCTACTGAGTGGGTGATTAAAATTACAATATTGGTAAAGATCTCACTTTGCCTTCACTATTATTTATTTAGCAGGACCTAATTTCCAGACAGACATAATCTTTGCTTGCTTGAATTCACAAAGATGTAAGAAATTACGCGCAGAAAAATCATAAATGTGCCATTAGGAAAATAACAATATTCTTATCCATTTGTATAAAATTCTGACAGTCAATTTGATGGAAAAAAGCCATAGTAAAGTGCTATTATTGTGTCTGTCACTCCTTCTCTGTGGGGATAGGTGTTGTGCTGTAGTATGGGAGCTCAGTTATAACATTCACTGGCTGCAAAGGTACGTTGGGCAAAACATGATGAAAACATTGATAATGGAGTGTTTATATGTTAAATACGGATGAGCAGTTGCTAGTCCAAGAGGGAGGAAAGAGAACAAGAACTAGAGGATTTTCTGCAGTAAGAGCAAAGTCATGTGTAGGTAACAGCTCAGATGTTTAACATGTCTGAGCTGCGCTCAGCCTCCCTCCCAAGTTGTCATGAAGGTAAGCACAGAACTGACCTTTGGATTCCATCCTCCACCTCCTCTCTTCTCGTCCCCAGGTTTCTGTACCAAATTTCTTATTAAATAAGAACATACCTTCTTTTTTTCTAAATGTTTCAGTGTTCTGACCTTTCCTACCACCATTCCTTCTTTGCTTAAAAAGAAATTTCCGATGCTGACACTTTCCTCTGAAAAGAGCAGGGAGTTTCTTTGTGCATCAGAGGAGCTGATGTTTTTGGAGTTATGACCAAAAGATTTTAACCGAAATATTGCTGTTTGATGGATGCTTGTCCTGTAAGGCAGGTAGGTAATTCTGACAAGTGGTCAGCTGCTTGACTAGCAGAGTGTTGATTGAACTGGAAGCCACCCATTTTTTTGGTGGATTTGAGGCAATTTTTCAAGAGCCTGGGTTAGGAGGCCAATTTTATAATTTTTGTATTATATAAAAACGTTTGGTATAAAGTCTTGCTCTTTGATGGGGGGATAACTTTGTATATTCTGTGCTTCCCATCCTCTTGAACTTCAGGAGCTCAGGGTTTTTGTGGCAGCTTGCTTTTCTATTATCAGAATATAGGTCTGAAAGATATTTTAAAATTAAGTAATGTATGTCAGTGAACTTTATGGAAATGTTTTAGTTGAAGGCACTTTTTCATAGCTGTGCTTTTATTCTTAACTGTGAAAAGGGCTGAACAGTGCTTCAAATATTCAAAATTCCCCATGAGCTGCTTGCTTTGAAGCAGTGACATCTGTTGTTCTGTCTCTCCAGTTCAGGGCCCTTGCAATTTCACTCTGCAAAATCAGCTTTTCCAAAGGAAGTTTTTTTCTCTGGCAAAGTCAGGGTTCCAAAAATGCTGACTCTGTGATGAAACAGCAGTAAAAATAATAAAAAATTTCCCCTCCCTCATTCCTTCAAATGTTTTTCTTTCTACCAAAGTCCTATATCAACATAATCCAGAGTTCTGAGGTGGAAGGTATTTATCTGAATTGGGTGTGGGGAATGATTGGTGAGTAGAGAAACTTTTTGTTATATTTCCATGTAGAAAGACTTCAGTTCTTTTATTTTGCTTTTAGAAATATGCCACTGAATTGAGGTATTTTCAGTCCATCAGAAAGCTGTAATAGTGGCTCTCAAGTCTCTGTATTTAAAGAACTGGCTTTTCCAAATTTTGTTACGGATAGTTTAATTCTTAGGAGTGCAAGTCTGTGCCTTTAATCCATGTGCATGCTATAATGAAATACTAGAAAATCATATATATAAGGAAACTATTTACCCCATAAATAGGGGAACTTGTTACTTTTTCACAAAAAAGAAGATAAAAATCCAGGTGTGCAAATGATACTTCTTACTGTCTGCAAAAATGAGTCAGATTTCAGTTTTCTGGTTTTGGTTATACTGTTATTAACAGATGTTGTCAATGGGAATTGCTTCCTGGATTTACAAGACTGAAATGAAGTCTCCTTTTAATCTCTTTTCTCCTGTATAAAGATACTGTAATAACTAGACTGACACTTCCTCTTTTGGAAAAACCAGTATCTGTCATTTGTATAGGTAAATGGGAAGTTAAGAGTTTAGGGAGGAGTGCTCTATCACAGTCACAATATGATCCATAGTTGTCTGATGGCCGTAGGCTCCAGGAGTTTGGGGACATCTGAAAGACCATAAATCAAAGAATTCAAGTTCCTGCTCATTTGAAGGTGGTCAGCTTCTTTATGAAATGCATGCTGTTTTTTCTGAATAGTGGAATATAGCTCTGAAGTAGTTGAACCAGTTTATTGTATGCAAGTGTTACTGTGTGGAGTCTCAGGCAGTGGCATAAGATCATGCAGGAATTAGCTGTTATGTTCTTCGAAAGGTTCTTTAATTAGGCATTTGAATTAATGGTGTTTCCTGCATGGAATGATGCAGTTTCATTCCTTAGGAGTGCTGCTTAAACTCTGCCATTCTTTGCAAGGTACTTTAATGTCCTTCATTCATAACAATTTCATTTGTATGACTGACTAATCCATCCTTTCTCTTCTCTAATAGTGTCTCAGTGCTTGTGTTTAATTTTTATTTTTGTTTTTAAGTGGCTTCCAGCTAAATAGGACGCTACTTTAAAGGGAATTGTTACTTTAAGTGAAGAGCCTTGAGTTGACGTTCTATTGCATCACTTGCATTTTTATTGAAGTCCAATGTCTATGCCCTTGAACAAGGACAGTAAATAAGTTAAGATGGAGGAGTTGCTTTCCAGTTCATCTCATCATCTTCCTTTTAGTCTGGGAGCTGTCTACTCTGTTACACACATTAAAGTGGATTTTTCTGCTCCTCCCACAAGGTACAGGGGTAGCTAACAGTGCGTAGGGTGGGCTTCTTGAACCAGCATCCCTAAAGTTGGTGAATTTGCTCTGTAGATATCCGAATGTGTAAAATATGGATCAGAGAACTCCAGCATGTTTCTGTGTTTTTATTTCTGGTATTACAGTATCAGGAAAGAATTTGGGAGCACTATTTTTAAATTGGCCTTAAACAGAAAGTAAGGGAAACAGCGCGGATTCCAGCCTTCAATGAAGCAACAGGAAGGGAAGCAATGAAAACCATAAACCATGCTGAGTAACATTTCCTCTCTTCTGCTACGCCCCCCCATCCCTCCCCCTCCAAGGGTGACAAAGTCTTTATTGAGCCTGACAGGATTCCTAATAAAAGCTGCATTCAATCTGTGTAAGGAGCCTGCTGGAGCCCTGAGAAGCAAGTAATGGCATCAGGCTGGAGGGAGCCTCCCACTTCGAGCTTCCACAGCTTGTGCTCTGTGCTCCAAGAGTCACCTCTCTTTGCTTTAGTGAAATCTAGGCACTTTAAATAACAACTTTAATACAGAGAAATTCAGGCACTGTCCAAGAGGCTGTTAAAATCCTTGTCCTGTTATCAAGTGAGTACTTGATTCTGCTGGAGTTTGTTTCCAGCCTTTTTTCTGCTCAGAACACTGAAAAGGGAGAAGAAGCTAAGCAGTATACAGGCAGGAAGGTACCTTTCAACCATGCAGCTTCCTTCCCTGGAGGATTTTGTACCTGATGCTCTTTTTGAATGCCACTGGAATATGGAAAGCTGTTGCCATATGGTTTAACTGTTGGTTCAACGGCAGAAATGTGTGTCTATTTCTTTTAAAGTATATTCTCAATAATATGGCTGGATCTGTAACATGTCTTTAGAAAATGCTGATATTTTGTTTGCTCTGAAATGTATAAAATATTCCTCCCGCCAACTGCCCTAACTTGGAAAAGGAATGGATGCAAAATCCCATCAGTCATCCTTTGTGTTTTTGTAGAAGCGGGTTCTTGTGTGTGACCCCGGGAATCCTGGGTGGCTCGGCAGCCTGCCTGGGCTGGGTGTGGGGAGCCTTGAGTGAGCCAAGCAAATGTTCTTGCAACAGGAATTGGATGTGTTTGGGGCGGATTGAGAGACAGGTTTTGTGCAGCTCTTTGGAACAGGTTTGCATGTGAGAGCAATCTGTCTGGAACTTGCTGACACAGCTGGTTTTACATGCAGCTTTGAAGTGCTGGTGCTCTGGTGCAGGTTTCTGCTCTTGTCTCATTCCCTGAGCAAAACTCTGACCTGACTGAATAATACCTGCCAGTCTGCTTTCTTTGGGACCCCTTGTTTCAGGTTCAGGGTGGATCAGGGGTGTCTGCAAAGCCTGGTGTGGATGTGGGAGCACATCACAGTGGGCAGCTGTCCCAGGTCCAGGGCTGGATGCAGCTGCTGCGGATCTGGGCTGACTCTGCCTGCTGCCGTGAAGGACATGACATGACAGGCAGTGCTAAAAAGAGTCTGTGGGGATTTATCGCTTCCTCAGCATCCCTGATACCTGATTGCAGTTGCTGGGGTTGTCTCTGTGTGAGATTAATCAGAATTTGCAACTGTGAGGTCATTTCAGAACAATTACTTTTCCTTAGACCAGATTTCCTGTTTAGTGTTTAATAATAATGATCATGATAACAGTATGTTACTGGAACACCTGGCTGGGGTCACATACAGTGAAGCATTAGGTTTTTGTTTTGTGTTTTTGACAGTCATTCCATCATTGTTTCAGAGCTTTTTTTTTCTTTTTTTTTTTCCCTACTTTTACCCCCTTTTAACACTGCAAGAGGATTTGTCTTGGATCTTGTTGTGGACTTAAAGCATCTGGATGCAGCTCATGTGAATTACAGTTGTGCTGGCTAGAGTTGTTGGTTGGGAAACTTTGTGGTCAGAACTTCATGTTCGAGACCACTGTTGTTCCACTAGAGCCCTAATTCCAGGCTTTGTAAAGATGCTTCTTGGATTAAAGGCCAGAGATTGGGTGAGAAGAGGATGAAGCAAAAGGAAATAATACCTGCTTGCAAATTTTGCTCGTCATTGGTGTTGCTGCACTTATGGGTGACCACCACTCCCTCAGCAACTTTGAGTTTGGATTATATTCTCCTGATGATTTTTCTGGCTGACTGTATTTCTTTATTTTAAAAAGCTACATCTTAAAAGTTAGGAAACTAATATTTCACCATCCTTGCAAAAAAAAATAGGAGCAAATTATTTTCAAAGAAATGTTTTGGGATACATGGATGTTGGTAGTAGTTAGATGGTGGCTTTACTTTTTTTTTAGTCGATGCTTCCTGTATTTTCCCCTCTTATGGTATCTCAGCATCTGGCAGGGAAAATGAGAAGTGGTCTGGGTATTCAGGTGGCTCACTTTTGACTATATTGGGATGAAGACGTTACCATGAAAGAATATCTATTTATATAACATAATATTGTTATGAAAATCTCTGTATTTTTATACCACCTTTGGTTTAGCAGCTGGTTAAGCTTTCTGCTGGAAGAATGGGCATGCTAGAGATGATAAAAGCGGGTGCTGAAGGAGGCTGAGGCTGCTGGTGACCGCGCTGTAGTGATAACAGCGCCGTCTGCAGAGCCATCCCTCGGTCGCTGCGGTGCTGCTGAAGCACACGCTGTTTTATGCAGTGCATTCTGTCACGGGAAGAATCTGAAGACACAGATATCCTCTGCTTTTTTTAAACACATCTGATGTGAGAACTGGAGGCAAAGAATGATCTGTCACTGGCAGCTCGGTGCAGGATCTCTGCAGTCGCGGTGTTGATGTTTCCTCTCTCTGGTGCAGAGCATCTCCTTTCTAACAGGATTAGCAGCTGCCTGATTACTCTTTGCCCAGTTACCCACCTTCCCTTGAGCTGCTGGAGCTGCAATTTTAACCAGTTACTTTCTCTGTAAATAACCTTAGTCAAGGTTGTTTCCTGTCAAAGATTGAAGAATCTGTGGGCATGACATTAGCAGGTAGATCCTGTGCTTCAATTTCAGCTGTTGTTTCAGCTGATGAAAAGCTCTGAAGAAAAGATTGCAAAATAAAATCATACTGACCTCGTTCTTTAGTTTGGAGTGTGTGAAGAAATTGCGTTTCATCAGTAGTTGTCTTGGTTGGATTTTGACAGAAAAAAAGGAGTAAAAAAGATGATAAAGAGGGATATGAAAAGGGGCTGTAAAATTCTGGCAAATGTTTTGTGTTCTGCTGATATGATGCTGAATGTTGCCCTTTGGCATCACTTTTTGTAGTATTGGAAAGTATCTGTGAAAATGTTCACTGCCCTTTGTACTGAGTTTATGTGCTTGTCCACTGTTTATAACTGCTGCGGTGAAATAAATCTGTTTGTTTCTAAAAATAAAACGGAAAACCATATTAGAAGCTATTGTAAACTTTGAGTTAGAAGTTAGAGAAATAAGTATGCAGAGCTCTGTTGGAGGAGGATTTCTGGGAGTGTGGTGTAGCTGGACTTCAGCCTCTGTCCACGAGGTGGCCACAACCCCTGCCCATGTCTGGCCACCCTCTGATTAATGTTCCTTGCCAGCAAAAGTATAGAATGAGACTCTAAATATAGTATGTCAAATCTAATTTCAGTGCTATTTTAAGAATATAGTCTGAAATGAGTTGAAAAGTATTGAAGAAAACTTCACAAACTATGATAGGTAGTTTTCATTCTGTTGGGAAAAACTGGGATATATGCACCACATGTACTATATCCTCCTGTGTTAGAATCTGAAGTGGCACGTGAGGGAGAGGAGGAATTCTACCTGGTTGTATCTGTTTAAACAAGCTAAAAAGGCTTTTTTCACTAAGACATGGAAAACATTGACTGGGTGGATTTGCGGTGCTGGTAGAAAAAGGCACCTCGCAGCCCTTCCCAGGAGATTGCTGAGTTAGTTCTTTTGCTCAGTGGTGCCTAGAATCACCTTCTCTGCATGATTAGGAGAGGGGGGTTTGCTTTAAAAGTCAGGTATTTTTAGGGAAAGCGCTACAGATCCTGTTTTAAAACCACCTATAGAAACTGCTCTGTGAGTAGCCAGTGTGTTTAGCTTGTTGATGCGTCACCTGGCTGGGTAGTGATTTACATTTATGATGTCATTTATTACATTTATCAACCTTAGAGCAGTAACAGTGGGCAGTGTAAGTTAAATGCCTGCTGCTGGGTGGGGGAATAGGAACCTTTGCATTCCCTTTGCTCCGCTCTGCTCAGCTGTTCCCTCTGCTGCTGCTCATCTCGACAGATGAGGTTGGAGTTGGGGGATGCTTTCCAGATATCTATCTCTTTAAGCAAATGTTTATCTCTTTAATTTACCAACTGTTAGTTCATCGAGCTTCTCAGTGGATCATTACAGCAGTCCTGTGTGCTGCAGGTGGAGTGCAGGAGTCAGTCCAGGCTGAGTGAACTTGCAAAGGGTCTGCATTCCGGGGAGCTGTAGAGAATAATTTACAAGTCAGGATGTGGTCATTTTTTGTATGCAGAAGTTAAAAATTTTGTGATTAAAAGGGGAACATAGGCTCTTGTTCTGCTTACAGTTTTCTGTAACTCATAACTACAGAACTGGTAAAAACATTTTCAAGATGCTCTGTTACATCTTAGTCCCAGTTATGTAAAAAAGTACTCGAAACTGTAAGAAAACCTATATAGTCACAATAAGTTATAAAGACTTAAAAGATTCAGGTTTAATTTTAATACCAAATACTGATTCTCTCCTGGCTGCCCAACTTTTACAGGAGTTGTGAGTATCGTTCTTTTTTGGTCTGGTCAGACATTCTTAACCACTAAGCCAGTGTATGGTCTGAGTATATAGTTGCTGCATTTCTGTGTCTGATGCTTTCAGGTGGAGAAGTTGAGGTAGTTCCTGCTCTGAAACAGGGCAAGCTCCCTAATGGAGCTGTTGGTTATCTGAAATGACCCTTTGGCTGCTAGATGCCCACCTCTGACGGGCCGTGGTGTGTTTGGAATCTGTCCAGAGCTAGTGCTCCTGGATGGTTTCACTAATAAAATCATGCTTGTGGCAGCTTTTGGGGATTAAAATTAGATTGGGCCCTGTGAAATGAGTGCTTTGTAAACGTGTTACAAATTCAGGCCTTCTGTTTAATTTTCATGGGATTTGTTAATGACATTTAAAAAAAACCCCAGAGTTTTATTGGTTTTACATGGTCTGCAATTATGTCTGACCTTTCATTTGATACAACGGTCCATATCAGTTCTATTGCTAAACATGGACTGTGAAGCCAAAGAACTTTTCTGAAGTAAATCCATTGTAAATTCTGAGGCCAGCATTCATATTGATTTATCTTATGTAAACACTGGATAAATGCAGCGCTTGAAAATTCAGAACATACCTTTCAAGGCCAAGCTGGAGAGACTGCCCTGTGGCGTATAATGATTTTGTTGTGTGTGTGTTTGACTCTAACAACCCACCTGTTCAGGACAGTAAATTAAGTGATGAATAGCCCTAGTGAGCTGTTCCCTGCCATGTGGTCTGCACCATCAGCACAGATATTTTTGTGACTGAAGAGGATTCTGTCTGGTGAGAAGTTTAAACAGCTGTGTCTCCTAATTACAGTTTCTATGTAAAGTTCAGTTTATAAAGCAAAATAATCTTCATGGTTTAATATTTTTGTTTCTATGATTGCTAGTGGATGACACTGATGTGTTGCTGACCAGTGGTAGTAGGAGTGAGAGACCTCTAAAGCTTTATTGTTTTCATCTTTGCCAAAGAGTAGTTTGGAGTACTTTTTGGTGTTCCCTCCAGGCATGGGCTGGGCTGAGCAAGGATGGGATAGGATGATAGAGTTTGTAGTGGGCCTGCCAGCTCGGTCTGAGGTGGACATCAAAGAGTTTTTCCTCTAAATATAACCCCTTTGCTATGAAAAGGTACTCTGGTGGTTCTCTGCACCCTATATAGTGGTTTAGGTTTCCAGGGGGTTTAAAAAAATCCTTCTTTAACGAGATCTTAGAAAGTTTCAACAATTTTTTACCTTGGGTAACCAGGCCTGCTCTATTTGTCATATTCCACATGTTGCTTGCTGCTTTATCCATTCTCATAATAAATATTTTCAGGGATATTTTTAATAAATCTTTTTTCTCAGGTCAGTGTTTATGCATCAGTTGCACTTCACTCTTTTCACTTCCACAGCTCAAGTGTAGACAGGGTTCTTTAAGTCTGTGTGTGTCCTGACCTATCTATTAATCTGGGTGTTGTGCGATTCTGTGTAATTTACTTCAGAATCTGAAAAGTTACACTGAATGATTAGATGTGAATGTGATCGCTTATATTTTTTTTTCCTTTTTAGGACTTGAATACTATCTATTCTTTCCTTCATGGACTGGACATACTCTCACATTTCAGGGAACATCAGCTAAGGTGAAGTACTCTGCAGTTTGTTTTTCTTAGCATACTTACATTTATGACTTTCTTGCGGAGTTAAGCAGAGCTTTTTTCTGCCTGCAGTTTGAGGTGGTAGAGCATTGGCCAAATCCATTGTTAAGTCACTGCAAAAATGTGGCACAGAGTCTAAACTAATTAGCTCGTCTAAGAAGGAAGGCAGAGCTTACTCCCATTTGCCTACAGAGGACTATGTGGACAGAGCCCTGCCTTAACTCCAGATTACAAAAGCTTTTTAATGCTTCAGACATTCATATGGTCTCAGAATCCATAAAATGGAAGGCCAACAAAGCACAAAAAAAGTGCTTTGGAAGTATTTGAGTTCCTTCAGTTCCATTGCTATGGGTAATTCCAGTGTATGGGTGTGATTTATACACTTGGAAAACATGGAGTGTATTATCTATTTGGATAATAAAGAACACCATAATAAATGGAATTTTCCTGTTAAGCGCATCCCTTGTTTAGAACAAAAAAAAAAAACAACAGTTGAATTTGAGGTCTTAGAACCTGAACGTAATTTTACTGAAATGTGGTGATTAATGGCTTATGATCTTTGGGGATTAAAATTGAATTTAAACTTCTCTTCCTCTTCCCTCAGAATAATGTCGTCAAGTGCCCGCTATGAGAGGTACAAGGGCAACCAAGTTCTATTTTGGTGAGTACACAGCACTTGTTGAAGTTCTTCAGCAGAAATGTGAGCAAACCCGATGTTTTGCATGTTTGTTATATGTCATTTGCTTTTCAGTCATTGTCAGTGATTGTTGAAAGCTTTGGCAGAGGTGGTTGTAGCAGTGGCGCGGTGCTGATGTTCGAGAGGTGCCCTGAGTTTCCCGCCCGGCTGGCAGGGGCAGCGGAGGGCGTGTATGTGTGTGTCGGTGACAGGAGGTGCCTGAAAGGCTGGCGCTGTCCCCTCTGCAGTGCAGGGAGCCCTGGTGACACTCAGTAGGTGGCACTGTGTCCCTGGAGCTGGCACTGTGTCCCTGGAGCTGGCACTGTGTCCCTGGAGCTGGCACTGCCTGCACGGCTCCTTGTCGGAGCAGCCTGTACTGGGGAGGGATGGAGTTCAAGCACCATCACTTTACATTGCAAAAATCAGTGTTTTACCTTACGTTCTCTAGGTTCTTGCTGGGAGGCAAATGCACTTCTATTTTCCTCATATTTCAGCATTGCTTCTGGCATGTTTATCGTCTCACAGCTGGTCCTAGCTGTCTGTATAAGGCACAGCTTCCAGCACACCCGAGTCTAAATGAGATGCCACCTGCTAGTTGGTGTGGTTACCTCTAGTAACAGGTCAATATCTGAGTGTGGGGTTGTGTGCTGTCCTGTATTTACAGCCTTTGTGTATACTTTCACTGGAGTAAAATGTTTTACAAAAAATGTCGTTTTAATAAAATAAATTTTTAAGCTGAGTTAAATGTCAAAATGTTAAATGTAAGAAACATTCCTTATGTGAATGTTTAAAAAAAAATCGTGGTCCAGTTGGAGTTTCCAGGTTCTTACCGGTTCTACTGAACTGGTAGAATGATAAATCATTATTTTACTGCAATAATATTTTGGATAACATAATTCTGAGGTGCTGTAAGAAGAGGTATATATCAGTGATTTCTTTTCTTACAGCTCAGAAACTATTGCAAGATGCTGGTATATCCTGCTTTCTGGATCTGTGCTCATGAAGGATTCAATGTTTTTGCCACCTTGCAGGTATGTAAAATAATTGAGTTACTGTTGTTATTTAAGGCAATTTTTTTTAAAATCATCACTTCCTGTGTATTTGTGTTACTGTAATTTTTAAAGCATTTAAAAATAATTTCATAATTTTGTTTCTCTAAAGTTTGATAGTGAAAGAAATGTTAAGCTAATTCAATTTAAATTTTCTCAGACTTTTTCTGCACATTGAAATTTCTTTTGGAAATATTGCACTCAATCTAGTATGGCTTTTTAAGTTTATAAGAGAATTTGAAGTCAGCTTATTTACCTTGGGGTCTCTTCGAATAGTTTGTGCTGTGTGGCTGTTCTGGATAGAGTTGTGCATTGCAAAAATACGACTGCAGATCACATAGCTTCTGCTGTTTGGTTGGAGGCTGTATTTAATGGCACATATGGTTTTTATGTGAAGCCAGAAGGGGCCAGCAGCCTCAGCTGTGGAGAGCTTGTGCCAGGAGCCCGTCTGTGTCTCGGGGTTGAGACACGGTGAACACTGACATGCTTTCACTAAAGGACAGTATTAGACTTGAGCTGAACTTGGGCAAGTAATACCCTGAGTACCCAGAGAAATATTCTGCTTGACCTTGTACATCACTCATTTTTATTTCATTGTGTTTCACTTGACTCAGCATGAGCTGACTGAGTGGATAGACTTAATGCCAGCTCCAGCATACATACATTTCCATATACTTGAATTTCAGAGTAAGTACTAGTAAGAACATACAGGACTGAATTTTTCAGCGCAGCTAACTGTTGGCTGGATATTAAGCACTTAATGCTCCTTGAGTGACTGAAGGTCCTTGAGTGAAATTGTCCAGGGAAGCTGGGGCTGCCCCATCCTGGGAGTGTTCAAAGCCAGTTTGGACAGGGCTTGGAGCAATCTTGTCTACTAGAGGGATGGAGCAAGATGTGCTTTAAGGTCCCTTTCAACCAAAATCATACTATGATGAGTCAGTTATAAGTTCTGGAGTACCAGAAGTGAGGACATGGCATGCTGGTGTTTGCATAAAAACTCTATATATCATTGTTTTGTGAAACCTGTAGTAAGTCACTTAGAGGCACCATTGCTTGTAAGGTTTCTTGTGCCTTAAAAAAAAAAAAAGGTAAAGTAGACCTGTTACAGTTAATTCACAAGGTTACAGCTACATTTATTATGGATAATGAGGATGGTGAAAGGATCACAGAGTTCTGTTAGCTGGAACTGCGGGCAGGTTACAGCTTACAAAGTGTGGTTCCTGGGATGTTCTGTCTCCTTAGGTGGTGAGATCATGGGGAAGGGAAGAGAATGGACTCCTGACAGATGTCTAGGATGTTCAGCTCACTTCCATTTCATCTGAAATACAGTCATGTTTGTGCATTAACTAGAATGCTTTGGGTTTTTTTTCTTCAGTAGAGTGGGATAAACTTCAGTTGCTTTCCCTGTTCTGAATTTCCCTGTTCTTATCTGTCACATTTCTAGCTGAAGAAGTCAACTAGACACCAGACACAGGCTAATTTCATATGAAATAGTGCCTTGGATAAGTTAGTAGTATTCTTTCATAATTGTAATTAGCAGCATTTTAATTACATTTGAAGTAATACTTAATGTCACTTTTTGTTCTTTGTCCCCAACCAAGTTCCTGATTATGTGAATCATTCTGAAAGGAGGCTTAACTACACGTCCATAAGAAAGCTCAGTATTGCCTTTATTCTCATTGCCTCGGGTATTACAGAGCTATTCTGTATCGCAGGAAACAAAGATAAGAACTTGCTGCCGTGTTCTCTTTGCCTGATGAGTGTATGATCCTAAACCTGTAATGTATTTGTGAAACAAACTTTATGGGAGAGTATGCTGTGTGGGATACTGCTTTATCCGTGCTTTTTTTTTTTTAATTTTTCACAGCAGGAAAGTAGTGGACAAGAGTAGGCAGTGAAATGAAAACCACACTTGTAGGATTCTGAGGCTGCTGAAGAGAATGGAAACATCCCTTCAGTCACCTGAATTTCTGACAGGCTTAGTGCTGCCCAGACATGGCATCAGATAATCTTACCTTTTTGACTTGTTGAATATGGAATAAATACACCAACATGTGAGCAGAGGTGGGGGGGGTTAGACACAGGTGTCTTCTGTGCAGGAGTGATGCAGGAGACTAAAGATGGCTTTGTGTTGTGCAGGGGGTAAATGAAAGAGGACCAAAATGGAATCCTTAATGGGAAGAGGGTGGTTACTACCAAAGATGAGAAGTTAGGCTTTAATCTGGAGACCTCCTAGAACTCTGAAAAAATCAGGAGCCAAGTTTCAATAATTCCTGTTCTGGAAGTACTGGGTAGATGGAGGCATTATGGAAAACAGATCATAGCTAGCAAATAGATTCTAGCTTGAAACTCAGTCCTTGTGTACTTCATAACACTCCCTATGCCCCAGTTACCTCTTCGTCAGGTTACTAATTTCAGCTTCATGTTTGTCCTCTGGAACATTTGACAAGCACTTTGTCTTCAAAGAACTTCTGTACATTTTAGGGTTCTTTTCATGATACTGGGACAGTTTTTATAAAAGAGTTTGCTTTGTAAAAGCAGGATATCAGTGTTTCTCTATTAGAGGAAGAAATTTTTTCTGGGCAATGGTGGGGTTTAAAGCTCTTTTTTCTTGTAAAATTTTTGTTTTCAATTTGTTTTATGCAGCAATTGTTTTTCAAAATTCAGCATTGCACTAGAAACTAACTGCCCAGTGACTTCTATTTCACAATTACATAAGAAACTGCTGTTAAAATTGATTGTTAGTGAGATCCTTACAATCTCCATAAATAATCATTGCCACTGGAAGGTGATTATGGTTTAATTACTGTTTCTTGGTACATCCTCACAATACTTTTTCTGTCCTTTTTCTGTCACCTGCCCTATGATTACCTTGATGGATAGGAGGAGATTGTAGGAAACAACTGTAAACTCGACCTGGAGAAGATGCTATCCCACTTTTTGCATGCCCCCTTTCATCCACTGTCTCTCAGAGCTTTGGGAAACCTTAATTTTTTTTCTGCAGAACTTTTTGAAATCAAATATTCTATGGAGCCCAACCTGGAAGAGGCTTAGCCCCTTGAAAACATAAGGAGGTGGGCAGTTACTGCTTTATTAACTTTGTCTAAGTATTTGAATGAGTAAGGATAGAAACTGGGTTTCGCTGTGCTTGAAAAGGGCTTTTTTATTGACTTGATGAACTTGTATTCCAGTTGTAATTCAGAAATTGGTTTAAAAATTGGAGGAGTAAAGCTTGCATCCAGGTACAATAAATCTATTCAATATTCTGAAACTGATACTCATGATGAGAGAAGCCCTGCAAGATTTTTAAGGTAAGAGGCAGATCAATCAGTCACACCAGGTACAAAGATGGCATAATCTTGATTACCCTATTGGCTGGAGAATGGATTTGTTAATAATTTGGCATAGGAGGAGAAGAATTTGCTTCTAACATGAAAGTGATGGCCAGAATAAAAGAACAGGATTGACGGATTTGTGGAAGGAAAATCTTGTCAGCAAGTTAAAGAGGTTTTGTGTTAACCTTTTGCTTGTTAATGAAGATAATTCATGTGAACAGGATATTTGAAGGAGATTACTCACAGCAAGATTAGCCATAGGAGATATATCAAGGACCTGGAGGAACTTTTGAAGCCAATTATGTGGCTGACAGCCTCCTACAGCTATGAGAATTGAACCTCCAAGGGAAAAATACAAACTCTTGAAACATTCAAGATGTAGTCTTATTAAAACAAACACTTCTCTTTTCCCAGTCCTTCCAAAATCTCTCAAGTGGAGAAAATTGGAATCATTGTTCTACTCATGTGGTACATTTCTTGGCTAAAAGCAATTACTTTATTTAAAATGGCCTCATGGTTGTGTGGTATCTTTTCCTGAGAACTGTAGATGCATCAATTACTCAATTAGCCATTTCTCTTTTCTTTAGTAAAAGGAGAAGACCCAAATGCTTAGATCAAGAAAATGGTCATAATGAAAGAGGAACTCCAGTTTTGCATCATGAACAAAAACTTGGGTTGAAATGATTTGTTTGTTTTGTATTATTATTTGCGAGTAACAGTGTTTTACTCAGTTTTGCGACTGACTGACTGTTAACAGTTTTTGCATCCATTCTGTGTGAAGTGCCAGAAGCACAGAAAATACTGTGCTTTTACAGGACTGTCAGTGTTGGAAAGTAAGAATGTAAGATTAAAGATTGGCAATTTGAAGAATTTAAAAATTAACAAAATGCCATAATTTAAATTTTGATGTGTGTAATTTTGTTCTCAGACATATTTATACCTCAAATGCACCATCTGAAGTCAGATTAGTTTTACTTCTGAAGCCTGTAGTGCTGATTTCTGCACATACTTGTGAATTTGTACCATTTGCTTCAAAAGTAAAGCAGTGGCTCAGAGCTCTTGTACTCCCAACTTCAGCTGCTGCTCGGTGTACTGGTCTTTTTGCCCCCTGATCCTTCCTTTCCAGGTTTGACTTGCATACTGCTTCTGCTTAGACTGCACCTGCTGTGTCCAAGCTCTGTCCCAGCGCTCCTCGAGCTCTGCTCTTCCTCTTTCTCATCTCCATCCTAGTCCCAGTGTCTGGAGTGTGAAGAGTTTTTCCTCCCTCTGCTCCCATGGTCTGGATCCATGTGTGCCAGTCCCCTGCTGCCCTACAGTAAACCTAATTTCTGACAAGCTGGCTGTTGCCAATAAGGTTCTGAATTGTGATAATTGTTGCCATAATTGGGATTTAAGTTTCTTACAGTGTGACTGTAAACATTGTAGTCACAATACAATACTCTGGAGTGTATGCTTCGCTGGAAAGCTCTTCCCAACTAACTGTTGTGGATTATTTTCTCTGCTCTCTTAAAGGGAGCTTCAGGCTTACGTTCCTGTGCTTATCAAGTCTGAGAGATTTGGTACTCAGCACAGGATAAAAGCAGTGGTTATTCAGTGCATTTGTGGCTCTGGGTGAGGTGGTGTTTTCCTTGGATGTTTCTGTGGAGTGGTGGCTGTAACTTGTAGCATTGCCTGACAGCCAGTAAGTGAAGCAATAACTTGGGAATGCTACCAATAAATGTATTTGTAAAACTAATTAATTCAGATAGAGTTGTTCAGATTTAAATTCTTCTGGCAGAGCTAGTGCTGGCATGAAAATACTACAAGGGAAAAGGGAATGTGGATGAGAAGAGGCAGCGCACAAGTGAGAAGCTGTGGCCTGGTCTCCCTGAGTGCAGCAACTTGCATTGGGCTTGCTGATGCAGACTAAGAGTACATGGTGCATCTTGTTTGATATAGACTGATCTTCTAAGAAAGTCAAAAAATGAGGAAAGACTGTGTTCAGACCTGTCACAACTATATGACTGAGTAATCTCATCCGTATTTTCCCTGCACCAGTAATTTCCTTTTAGTCTGTTCATGGTTCCTTACAGCATCTACCCTTTAGAAATTTTATGGTCTGCAAGGGATGCTGATTGTGCCACAGAAAGAGTTTTTGTTGGCTAAACTAAAGTGCAAGAGAAAGGAAATTAGAAGGAAGGGGTCATGTATGGTTTGTTTATAACTAAAACACAGTTTCACTAAGGCTTTGCAATCCCGTGATCTGGAACAGCTGGAAAGCTGCGCAGAAAGTGGTAAGTGAGACACAGGCCTCCTCAAAGAGTTATCATGTTCAGAGTATAAAGTAATTAATACAGAGATCTTGAGCTTGCAGCCTGCAAATTGAGTAGCATGTTACGCAGCCTCCAAAATAATTTCCAATTAAAACTTCAGCAGGCTTAAGAGATAACCTGCTAAATGTTGTTATTGAGAGCTAATGCAG
This sequence comes from Donacobius atricapilla, assembly GCA_013397315.1. Lineage (NCBI taxonomy): Eukaryota > Metazoa > Chordata > Aves > Passeriformes > Mimidae > Donacobius > Donacobius atricapilla. Next base: position 617,109 of record WBMY01013876.1, read on the forward strand.
AAATGGGTTTTGATGACTGAGCATTAATTGAAATAAGTATTTTGCATTCAGCCGTGTATCTTGTGATATCTGGTTTCCTTTAAACCATTTCCTGGTGGAGTGAGGTATTATAATATTTTTCTAATGAAGTTACTTTGAAGAGCTCAGGACTTGCACAGCATATGATATCACGTAAATTCTGCCACTTGCATTTGCTGAAACTTTTGGTCTGTGCTGATGGACCTTTTTTCCCATCTCCTTGGTGTGTTTTATAAGTAGAGACATTTGGGGCTGCTCAGTAGCTGCTGTGAGACCTCTTGATGCACCTGCAAGCCTCAGGCAACTCCCCACCAACCAACTCCATTCTTCAGATCATGGTTGGGCTGAGACAAATCTAATGAAATTGAGACCTCCTTGGAGAGGCCCAGAAAAACAGGTTATTCCTATGAGGATTTTAATGTTGAGTGTATTCCTGTGTCATGACTGCAATGCAGGAAGGGCAGATCCTGACTTTTCTGTCTGCAGTCACTGCGGCTGTTACTGTCTGTTATCCAGGGCTTTGCTGGAAGAACTGTTCTGCACAAGAGGTACTCTGCAGGGAGAGGAAAAATGAAATGCTTTTCCATGGCATCACAGATGGTTTTGGTTGGAAGGGACCTTAAAGCTTATCTCATTCCAATCCTCCGCCATGAGCAGGGACACCTTCCCCTATCCCAGGCTGCTCCAAGCCCCACTCAACCTGACCTTGGACACTTCCAGGGATGGGGCTGCCACAGCTTCTCTGGCAACCTGTGCCAGGGCCTCCCCACCCTTACAGGAAAGAATTTCTTCCTAATATCTCATCTAAACCTACTTAGGTCAGCTTAGAACCATTCCCCTGTGTCCTGTCACTGTATGCCCTTGTAGCTCCCAACTGACTCGGAGAAAACCACATTTTCATCTCATAAAAAACCAGCCAAACAACATGTTTATTCCTTATGCAACTAGTCTCTTCCAGGCCCAGTTGTGCACTTCCTTACAAAATCTTTTTGCATGGAAGAAATGCATCCAGGTTACTGGATAAATGGGGTCATGGGATTCACTTTTCAGTGGCGAGTACAGTTTACGTTCATCATTATGTACCTAAAAGCAGCCTGACAGGCAGACAGGCAGTTTGAGAGACAGGTATATTCATAAAAACAAAATACCTGCAAACCCTTTGCTTGTTATCTTGATAAACTGGTATATCAGGCCCTGGGCCCAGTTCTACATGTAATACAGTACTGAGTATTACTACAGTAAAACTCCTGCAGGTAGCTTTATTGATGGTCGCAGATAACTGTACATTATTGACACAAATTTACACAGACAAGATAATGTTATGGTTTTGTAGTTCCTGGAAAATACAGAACAGAACATAGAGTGCCTGACATCCTGCCATCGATGGCTTTGATGTCTGAAATATCTGAAAATATTCTTTCAGGATGTAGTAGAATATTGTGAATTTGAAGAAGCTTGCTGATTAGTGTTGAAACGAATGATAGGACAGTCTCAGTCTCCATCTGTTTGTAGGCTGAAAGCTCTTCAGGACAGGCTGTGTTTTTACCTTTAATGTATGTACGATACTCTGAGTAAGGAAGAATGAGAAGCTATCAGTATTGAATGACTTGAGCATATTGATACCAGGAAATGCTTGAGTAAAATGTGATGGCTATTGCTTAAATTCATCAGTTTTGCCATTCCAGGTGCATTTCATCACCAAATACTCTGGTTGTGCAACAGCTGGATATGAGAATTTTCAAAACATTTGCATTCAGGAAGCCGTGTTTGTGCACTTTCTGTTTCAAGAGCTATGTTCAAAACATACTACGTTGGAGGCATTTCTAAATAGTTTATAAAAGTAAAGTTTGTTATAAAAGGTCCAGTATCTTAGAGAAGTTCTAACACCTTCCTATTTCGGGGAGTGAGCATGAGTGTGGAAATGGGAGCATTCTCCGATACAGAAGGCTCCTCCAGTGATTAATTTTATTCTATTCTCTCTATCAGTGAAGTCCAGCACATACTCAGGTGCCTGCACTTCGAAGGTACACTGTAGTTGGGGAGAGATGAGCAAATCACACAGTGGAAAAGGGACAGATGAACCAAGGAATGTCACAGAATCACAGACTGGTTTGGGTTGGAAGGGACCTTAAAGCTCATCCAGTTCCAGCCCGCTGCCATGGGCAGGGACACTTCCCTAGACCAGGTTTCTCCAAGCCCAGTCCAGCCTGGCCTGAGAACTGTTATCTGCAGTCCTGGGCTTTTACATTTTGGTAGCTCCAGTCTGGTCCCATGCCTGAACACCCATTAGTTGTTGGTATGGGATATCGTGCCAGTTTAACTTACATTCTTTTCTCAGATGATGCAACTGCTTAAGCATTTTTAATTATGAGTAGCAGTGAATCAGAAGGATAACACAGTTTCTTGCAAATGAGGCATCCATAAATCACGGATAAACGAAGCTGCCTTTGGTATATGGAAGACATTTTTTTCTCGTGACAGCATTGCAGACCATTGAGAGAGTGTGTGAAAACTAATGATGCAGATGAAATAGATGAATATTAAGTGGCGGGAGCATACAATAAAGTTATAAATAAAAAAAATTGTGTTGCAGTTTTATAGTACTGATTTTTTTCTAGGCTTCCAGCAGTGGCAAGCTATAGAATGATACTAAATTTAAGACTTATTTAAATCACACATGTGTTAACAATGCCTATTAAATTGTTGGATCATTTAAAACTTTATTGGTTGTACCAGTGGTAGTATGTCCTTTGACAATTTTTTATTGTAAGTAGAGCTTAATTTACATTAGTTTCATGTTTTCTTACACTTTCAGTGTTAATTTAAATTTTTAATTAGATTATATTCCCCACTCAGCTTAAAGCACTGAAGCATGTGTAATGTGCTGTACCTTAGTGATTTTTTCCCAATCTTTTAATGTATTTTGCCCCATGTGATATCAGGAGGATGTAGTGTTTTTGAGATGTGCTTTTGCTTGGGGAAGCTGCTGTTGGTAAGTAGAAGTACTGAAATGCCTTTTCGGGTTGGACCTTTCCTGGAGGCAAACCTGACCCTGGGAAAAGATGTCCGTGGTCATGGTCTTGTTGGTGCCAACTTGGGGAACCAAAAAGACCAAGTAATAACAGCTCCTGCGAACAGCACTGTGTGTTCTTGATACTGCAGCAGAGTTGTCTTTTAGTACCAAAAGATAAGATTTCCTCACGTCTTCAGAATTAGATGTACTTTCCAGAGCGCTCTCATTTGAGAAACAGCATGGTTAAGGTTTGGGGGTCTTTAATTACCAGGTAAAGACTTCAAGTAATTTGCTGTCACAGAAATGTTCTGTCTTTAGAAGGATGTTCCATGTCAAAGTTTGCTCTTGTTTCCCAAGTGGGTTTTCTCTCCTACACTTTCAAAGCTTTGTTCAACTGAACCTTTTCCATTTACAAACTTTGAGGAATGGATGTTGTTCCCAAGCCTTGATTATAATTGGCAGACTGGTGAAGTATATTGATGTCAGCAAACATCTTAACTGATAGAGAAGCTAAATATTTGTATTCCAGAGGAAAAATATGTAATAAGTCACTAAGAAATTTAAAACCTATGCTTCTAAAACATGTTGTGTATGTTAATGAAGAACGTTAAAAGTTGGTATTTTCAAGACATAGTGGTAGTTATGGCTGGGGAAAAACCATATGCAGTCTCCTCCTTTGAAAGTAGCTTTGCTGTGGAATAATTGATAAACCATCCATGGTGTGTACCAGGAAATAATGAAACTTGACCCAGTGACTTGTTACTATGAGTAGTTTATTCTTTAAGATTAGCTGGGTGGGTTTTGTTTTTGGAACCTGATCCTTTTCCGAGTGTTTGGTTGTTGTAAAGTGCCTGATGGAGCAGAAATGACAGGGCCAAGACCATGACCCTGGTTCCAAGCACCGTTCTTGTCCTCATTAGTGTTTACTCCCATTACTTAATTAGTAAATGCTGCAGCATAAGCAGAGGGAAGCCGGACAGTGGCTGAATTTGAGTAATGTGTTTATGTAAAAGAAAACAACTCTTCCTTGACCTTTAGTAGTTTGATAAAATGTTGTTACACAACAAAAATCCTTACCTTAAACAACCTGCAACAGGAAATTGGTGTGTTTTCCTAACTACGGGGGATGTAGAAATAGTAGTAATCTGTTTTGTCACAAAACTGATAATGGTTATTTCTTGTTTTAAAAAGGTGCAAAACCTGAAACTTCCAGTTGCACATCATTCCTTTATGATATTGGTGTTTTGGAAAAAAAAATCTCGTCTTTAGTTTTCTACTCTAAGGAATAGAATTATAAGTTATTTAATTTTTTTTAATTGAAAATAATCCTGTGGCAAAGCTGATTTCACTTTGGTTTTTAGTTTGTAGAGAAATCCTAACATGGATTTCAGTTCACCTCAGTGGTGAAGCTGACATTAAAACTGATAGTTCTCTGTTTTCTTAACTGAATTAACTGTTGTAAGAGTGAGAGTAGTTTAGCCATTCTTTTTATGTGTTGCAAAAACACAAGACACTCATGCCTGGATCACATGCTATGTAGAAAAAGCATGAAAGAAGGCATGAAAACTCAAACTCTGAGTTTCTTAGTATAGATGTGTGAAAATGCCAGTTTTCTATGTGAAACTTGTGCTTATCTGGTCTGGGTGAGAAAGTTCTAGTTGTCATGTTGTTTATGACTACATTACAGTTATGTAATTCAAATACTTTTTTCTTTTCCTTCAGTAGATTATTAGCAAAATCAGAACTTGACAGTGGAAGTTGCCGTGCTCCTATTAATCGTAATTGTTTATCCTAACTGGATTACACTGCTAATTTCTTTGTTGCAATAATCTGAAGCTTCACTGGAGTAACTTCACAGTTTCAGAGAATCACAGGATGCTTCGTGATGGAAGGGACATTTAAGCCTACCTGGTTCCAACCCCTTGCCATGGGCAGGGACCCCTTCCACTATCCCAGGTTGCTCCAAGTCCCCTCCAGCCTGGCCTTGGGCACTTCCCGGGATGGGGCAGCCACAGCTTCTCTGGGCAACCTGTGCCAGGGCCTCACCACCCTCACAGGGAAGAATTTCTTCCTAATACCTAAACAAAATCTCCCCTTCTTCAGCTTAGTTTAGTTAGTCTTAGCTTCAGTTTAGTTCCTTAAATTCTTTTCCTGTAGTTGCATATATCCCACAGAAGTTTTGGAGTGTTGTTTATAAACACGAGTCTTTTTCAAGGTTCTGTTTAAGTGGTGGTGGTGGTGGTTTCAGTGGATCTTTGCCATCAAGATGACCATGTATGTAACTCAAATCTTGGTGGCTGAAGTTTCAGATGTACTTTTTAAACATAGCCTCAGTGAAAACAGATGGAGCTGACCCACCTTTTAAGGATTTGTCTCCACTCTTGTTTTAACTTCCTTCTATTTCAAGTCTTAATCCCTGCTTTGCATTAACCAGTTCTTCAGTTATCTCACCTGCTGGTAGGTGCTAAAACGTGATCGATGTTGTCAGTGTGAGTTTGTAACATGATAGTTTACAACTACTGAACTGCTAATCCAGCCACTGTGCTGCTAGTTTGTTTTATGTGCTGGGGTTGTGGAATCACTTTCCCTGGTGCCCAGGCAGTGAGTAGGTCAAGCATTCCCACCTCAGGCTAAGGGGTCAGGAGTGAAGACAAGCTTACTTAATCTGTGAAGCCAGATATATTGAATTCCAGGTGCCACTACAGTCACAAATGGGTTGATTTGAGGGGTTATTGGTCTGTAACATCCCACACATCCCCCAGCAATATCTAGCTCAGTCCTCTTTTGCTGGTAGCTCCAGCACCCTCAGATCTGGTTGCATGGTTCCTTCTCCAGAGGTGATTTCTCTGAAGTCATCTCTGTTGTTCAGTGTCCTGAAGGAAGTCTCCTGTTAGAGTCGATGAGCTAAAGCACATCCGGTTGTTTTTAGCTGCTTTCCTCAGCTGCTGTCTTACACTGCCCATCATGCTTTGTTATATTTGTGTTCTTTCATACTTCTTAAACAGAATCCATCACCATGACCCATTCCTTGTGATGGTACAAGTAGCAGCATAAAGAAGTCACAAGCTAAGGCTCAGTATTAGAAAAGAGGTTCTCTGTCTCCCCCTTTGCTGGGAGGATGAAGGGGTGACATAGAATTGAGGGAGCTCTCATTAAAAATGCTGTGTACTCAGTAGTATTTTGGAGTATTTGGAATTTATGTATATTTGTTTTTACAAGGCCTGTTTAATGTTTAATTAAAATTTACTAAGGTTTTCTTGTCAGAACTGAAATGTATTATGAGTGGTTTTGAGTATCTGCAAGTAGTAATGATTTTACAAAAGAACATCCTTTATATTTAGACTTTACATAGCAGGCTGTGATGAGGGGCGCTGAATAAATTAAAATATGGTAATGATACTATCTAATTAGCATTTTTCATACAATAGTTTTCATCAATTTTTTTAATTCTTTTTTTGTTTTTTAACAACATGAACCACTGCCAATTATTTTTGTTACAGAAAAGGTAAAATAGGCTGTTCATCTCATTCCTTTTTGTTTGCTTTTTTCCATCCCACTCTAGTTTTGGCAAGCAGTCTGGAGGAAAGCGAGGATGTGAATGTATCATATTGGAACCTTCAGAAATGATTGTGGTAAGACAGATTTTTTTCATATGTATTTAAATCTATTGCTGGGTTCAGCAAATTCTTTCTCTTTTACAGCAGAAAGCTTATTGTAAAGTATTCTATGAAATTGCAGTAAAATTGCCTTGATTTCAATTATTCCTATGGCTGCTCTTGTAACAGCAGTAGCTATGTAAATTTAATCTGGATGGGTAAATTATGATGATTAGGTCATTCTTTCTAAAGTTCTGCTTATTTGAGTTTCAAAAACCTAGCAGTCACGGCTGAGCTGAGCATTCCTGAGTCAGGCTATGGCAGTCTTCTATCTTGAGTATTTTATTTACACCCCCATTCCCCATTTCATGGCTTTTATTGGTCATGTCTGGGTGGAAAAACATTCCTCCTCCAAGCCTTTGCAGTGCCACATAGTGTGAAGGCTTATAGGTAGGAGAAGAAACATGAGAGTGCTTAGCCAAGCTTGAAGGGTCGGATTTGGCACCATCCCGAATGTCCAGGATTCCTTCTGCTTCTTCAGAACACTTAGTGATACTGCTGAGTGCATATATAGATGCATACATATGTGCTTAGAGAGTGTAGCTTAGTCCTTCCCAGGTTGTTGTACACGTGCTGGGAGCAGTTGGAATATTAGGATTGCTTTTCCATAGGGAAGACTGATGTTGTATCCCAGCAGTGTGCCTGGGCACACAGGCAGATCTCTTCCAACTTTCACCTTAGATGCTTTTAATGGAGCTGAAACAAAACTGTTTGTTGTGCTCAGAACCCACCTGTCTGTTAATCAGACTCCGATCTCCAGACTGCTATTGATTTAGCTGCCCTAGATCTAGATATGGTTAACATTAAAACTTGTATTTGACTGTGTCTCTTACTGAGCATGTAAATATTCAGCTTCCATAAAATATTTGTTTCTCACAGTGCATTACCAGCGGGGATGTCAGCAGTGTCCTGTACCAAGTCCACTTGCTGTCCTTTGTGCACTTTGCTCTGTGCAGTGTCAGTCTGCCTCTGCTCGTGGGCTCTGATAGCATCAGTAATATGCTCCGTGCTGCAGCACGTATTTTAAACCACAGTCTGCCATGAAGTGCAGGTTAAGAGTGCAAGAAACCTGTCTTCATGCTGTGCAGTGAAACAGTTAATTTGCTTTATTCTGAATTGTCCAGTCTCTTCTCAAAGCTGGAATTCTGCCGGGACAACTTTATGCCTGGAGGGATGTCCCAGGACTATTTGGGTGGCAATGTGTGCAGCCAAGCCATGGGATTGCCCCAGGTCCTCTGGTTTGCATTTGCTGCTTTGCATTTTCACTTTTTAATTGCAGCTGCCAAGGATCTGGTGTGCTGAACTGTGCATCTGGTATACTCCGTGTGTCCGAGCGCTGTGCCTGGGCTGAGTCCTGCACCTCAGTGCTCCCGTAGCAGAGTGACACGCACTCACTCACCCAGTCATGTCTATTATTAGGTATTAGGGAGAAGTTCTTCCTGTGAGGGTGAGGAGGCCCTGGCACAGAGAGGCTGTGGCTGCCCCATCCCTGGAAGTGTTCAAGACAAGGTTGGATGGGGCTTGGAGCAACAAGGTCTAGTGGAAGACTAGATCAGCCTGGTTTGGCTGGTGACTTGATTCTCTGCAAGTGCATTTGTAAGTTTACATGAAAAATATTTCATGGGCAAAGGAAATCTTAAGAAATACCTACATTCTTCTTTGGTCATATCACCATTGCAATTAAAAAAAAAAAATGAAGATGGAAATAAAAGAGGAGCTTCTGTGCAGTGTGTGCTTCCAGAGAGAAACTGACCCTATTGAAATATTTATTGAAGAAAACTAGTGTTGTGTGTGTAACTTGAGTAGGCACAACTGTGATGAGTGTTTTCAGAGGCACACAGTATCACAGTAGCTGGGGAAGCCAGCGTTGGCCGTGTCAGCAGCCTCACCCGCTGCTGGGTGTTCCTGGAGACCGAGGCACAGCCCAGGCAGCTATTAGCTTGTTTTAAATCGCCTGAATTGTCTGTAATTGTGATGAAATGCCAGTGAGAGAATAGAGACACTTGAAAGTATCTTACATCCTTCTCTGAAACTTCAGTATAATTTTCCAGTAGGAAAATCAGAGAATTAAAAGTGCAGAGTAGTTTCCTCATTATATTTATGACCATGTTTTACAGGTAAATGTAGCTAAAGGTACTATTAGCTGTATTTTCTAGGAAGCACTTCAAATAGTATGAGAAAAAAGCATCGGGGGGGGCGTACACCTTGATAATGATCTTCACTGGCACAAGGTGTACTTGAGTTTCAGTTCCCTGATTAACTCTTATTAATTTATCTTAATTTTTTTATTTTCTCTAGTTTTTAATTTGCAACACACTAATGAGGTTTAATACATAATGAATATTTATCTTCAAGCAAAAGAATTAGTTTGCCACTTTAATGGAGTTAAAGAACTCTGTTGTTTGCTGCTGGTGACTAATTTTTCTTTGTTTTTTTTCCCTTCTCTCCTGTCATTTTAGAATGTAAATCAGTTTTGTAGTGGGAATCCTCTGGGAACAGACCCATTTTAAAGGCCATAAAATGTGGTCAACTTAAGTTAATGAGGATAACAGATAGTGTGTGAATGGACATTGTAACTCATATTTTTGGAGGCTGAGCAATCTATTGAATTAATAATAGCCCCATTTATCATTTAAGAAGATGGCCCAGAATTGCAGCATATCTTGGTGTATTGAAGTGTCATTACTGTTGTTCCTTGGTGCTTTTATTTCCTTCTTCAGATCTACCTGTATGATTTCAGAAGAGCAATGTGATACTTGCAGGTGGAAAATATTTCGTTGCTGGTTTAGGCTGCAGAGTGAAACAGGGCAGTCCTGCGGCTCTCCTTGATTTCTGTGTGGCAGCCAATGCCTGGGTGAAGCTGGTGGTGTGGGAGCATCTTGCTGCTGGCAGCCTTTGAAGTTGATAAAGAACACCTTCTGATTAGGATATGGCCAGTTAATGTGCTGTTCCAGACTGCTTGGCTCAAGAGCACAAGTCTGAGGAGGAGGAGCTGGGGGGGCTCAGCCTGGAGAAAAGGAGGCTCAGAAGGAACCTGGCAGGAGGTTGTAGCCAGGTGGGGATCAGCCTCTCCCCTCAGGTAACAAAGGATAAAACAAGAGGGAACAGCCTCAAGTTATGCCAGGGGAAGTCTAGATTGGAGATCAGGGAAATTCTCTTCATGGGATGGGTCAAGCCCTGGCACAGGCTGCCCAGGTCAGTGGTGGTCGCCATCCCTGGGAGGATTTTATGGATGTGTAGATGTGGCACTTGGGACAAGGTTTAGTGGTGGGCCTGGCAGGGCCAGGAGCGTGGTTGGACACGATGATCTTCTGAGTCCTTTTCCAGCTGTAACAGTTCTGTGACACTGTATTGAAAATGAACTCGTGGGAAGCAGTCTGTGGGGCCGTGTCTCCATCTGACTTGATGGCAGCCTGGTTCTCCTGGCTCTGCAGTGACCCAGGGAATCTCTCCTCCCTTTGCTCCTGTGCAGGGACCCAGCCGACAGCGTCTGCAGAGGGGCTGAATTCCTCCATAGGGCTGAGATGAGGGTGGCAGCTCTCTGCCAACAGGAATTCCTAGTTCTAACCAGGTGAAAGCAGGCCTGAGTGAGGTGCCCAGGTTGCTATCCTGTTGATGCACAGAACATCAAAAACAGTTCTTGTGAATCGTAAGTGTTGACAACCTGGTGGTCAGCCTGGATTCAAAATACTGCTAGTGCTGGTGGTACTAAACTGGAAACTGTGACATGGGGATCTTTCCTGGTTTCTGATTTCCATGTTGTTTTTGTCAACAGCAGTTCACTGGCCAAAGGAAGCAGGTGGTCTCATTTTCCACCACTTACTTGTTTTGACTTAGTGCTATAAAATTATTTATGCTTATATTGCAGTTTTCAGTAAGAATTGTGAAAGAAAAGTAATTTCTTCTGTCACTGAGTATTTGTTTTAATTTAGCCTTAAGAATACCTGTTTAGTTTGTTACTTCTTGATAATAAGGGTTATCTGTATTGAAAGAGTCTGTCCACCTCAGCAGTTTCTCAGGTTCACGTTAATCTGTTCAATTGTAGAAGTTCACTGCTTTTTTTGGTTTCTATGATCTTGTAAGATTGAATGCAGAAGAAAAAGGATAATGCATTTATTGATGGAGCTCACATACAAAAATTAAAAACAAAATCAGCACAGTTTTGATTATTTAATGAAGAACTCTGTACAAAACCAAAATTCCTTGTTTCTGGAGGACATCTGTACATTGTTTCTAGCTAGAAATCCATATTGATGCTACATGAACAAAAGCCTCTATATCATCTTAGTGCATTTTTGATGATACTGAATGGCCTGTTTAAGAAGATTTTTTTGTTTCTTTTTGTGTTTCTGTCTGCATGCACTGTATTCTTTACACCCATATATGATTGTGCTTACAGCAGTGCTGCAAATAGATATCTTTAGTTGTTGTCCTGTTCCTTTGCAAAGAGGTAGTAAAATTATAGTGAAAAGTATGATTATGCCTTGCTGGAGGAACTCCGTTTTTCTGATTTCTTTTTTTTGACAATATTATGGCAAGCTTCATTATTTTCTAACTTTGCTGACTATTGTCTCTTTAACCCATGTTATTAATGTATGATTTCTCTATGGAATCAAAAATAACTCACAAGACAAGCTCAGCTGCTTGCACCTTCCTTTGACCTCAGACAGATGGTAGGTGTTTGGAAAAAGTGATGTGGAAAGTAGATGTGATCTTGCTTTTTGATGGTGTAGTTCGGTTACTTTCCTGTTTATGTCTGTTAAGTCTTTCTGGGTTTCATTTCTTTGTATCTCTCGGATTTTAATTTTAAGGTAATTTAGTTGAGTATTTAAAGTGACCTCTGCATAAGACCATACCAAGGTTCTTCTCCTCTTTCAGTAGTATAATCTTAGTGTTTAGGATTTTCCAGTGAAATTTGGAGAAAAAAAAAAATAGGCCATTGAAGACAATAGAAACTTCTGCATGGTAAATATATTGTAGGGAAGCTTCTTGCCTGCTGCAGCCTATTTGCATGCATGTCTGCCTTGTTTCCTGCTGGGAGATATTTTTCCAAAACATCAAAAGGAAATGGGAAAGGATGAGACTGCTTTTTATAGAAAAAAAAGAATTGTTGCTATTGAGATAAAAGGTTTCTTATTGGCTTTTACTAACAAGATAAATTTACCTAAGTTTTAATGTTTAGTCAGAAATAATATTTGACATCAAGATATAAATCAAGTTCCAGCCATTTCTCTATAATCCACTGGAAGCGATTAGAAGACAGTATGACATAGGTGAAGTAGCTATTTATAAAAAGCTGGAATATTTAAAGTTGCTTAGCTGTGACTAATACTAGAAATAAATTGTGCTTTTAAAAATTATACTACTTTAAAATAGAGTATAATTCAATATTTTTGCCAGATTGTAAATACACAAAAATTGCTAACTTCTGTGTTGAAGATAAACTTGAAATGAGCAGTGCCTGTAACTGCTTCATGGTACATGTGGGTGCAGAAGGGTTTCTGCTGATCAGTGACATTGCTTAGAGGATATGTGTGCCTTTTTTACTTTTTTTTTTTTTTTTTAAATACACTGTTTCCCGGAAGGAAACTGTGGCCTCCGCTTCATTGTAATAAGCTCTTCTGAGATCTGCAGCAGTGGTTCTCTGAAACAACTATGGTGGTTTTGTCCAGAAAGGTTTAGCTGCCCTGAACTCATGTTTGTTCCTTCCACATGAGCTTCATACGGCTCCATCGGCTCTCGGTGCTATGGAAGAACTGGATGTTTAACCAGGAGCCTGAACATGTGTTTCAGGTGGAGAACTCTAAAGACAATGAGGAAAACATCTTGCAAAGAGAAGTCCCACTCCGGCAGTCCCGTCGGAGGTACAGGAAGATCAACCAGCGGGGTGAGCGTCAGACCATCACGGACAATGTGGATTCCAGCAGCTACGTGTCGGTGAGTCTGCTCTCCCTTGGCCCAGCTCCTTGGCATTGTGATGCCTGCATGGCTGGCTGGAATTTGCTGTTGGTGACAAATCTGCTGAAGTGAAATAGTCCATGCTTGCTGTTTTTGAGAACACTTCTTTCGTGTTGAGAGGCAGTGGAGTGGTTTGGATTGGAACACCATAGGTGGAAGTGAAGGTAGTAATTGGAAAAGAGGGGGTTTTTTTGGTTTAGGGATCTTCAGCTGAGCACTATAAATAAAACTTAACATGCTCACTGGACAGAGAAATGGTTATTCTTCATTTTTTCTTGGTTTTACCTGGAGTTCTTTTGGTAAGATGTAGGAATTGGTGGATTTCTTTTTTTTTTTTCTTAATAAATTTGAACTGTGGTTTAGAGCTGAGTTAATTGCAAATGCAGATCAATACAGCATTAACGCTCTTGTACTTGATTATGTTTACTTGCTTAAAAATAGTGTAGTGGTAGTTCAAGCATCAAAAAGAGTAGCAACTCATCTGGTAGTCTTAAATAGCAGCAGAGAGTCTGCTCTGTGTGAAGGCACGTACGTCTGTGGTTTCAGGGCTGCAAAGCATATGTGAAGGTTTTTCTTCGCCATTATTTTTCGAGCTTCCTGCTTGGTAACAGGATATCTGTGATCTAGACAAATAATTTAATTGAAAATAATTGTTCTAGATAATTTGATCTGCTTTGAAAATTGAAGGTTAAAACCAGTACTAATGTTGAAGTACAAGCCTGGAATAGTATTCGTGCTCAGAGGAGAAAAAAACCAATTTCTCCCCCTTTTCCCCATCTTCCTTTCATCTCCCCAAAAGAGATACATTCTCAGTTGATAGGTTTCAAAATACCTGATGTGTGCAGTCAGGTGTGAGCTTATAACTTACATAAACTAATGTTTTTTCTGCATGTTGGTAGCAGTTGGGTCACAGGTGGTGATTTTAGGCCCTGCCCAGCATTACTGCATCTGTGACAGGAGGGGAATATGCTGTTTCAAGTTTAATATCCTCTGCCATCTCATTTCTAGAACTGTCACATATGTTGGATTTTATCATTAGTAAGGCATTGAATTAGTTGTTGAAGAAATGAGATGTTGGACCCTCACACTCTGGGCAGGTGTGCATAAAGCTTTATTAGGAATTAAATTCCGATCTGTGTATGACAGAATCTATCTCTCTCTGTTTGGTGTTTGTAACAGTGAATAAGCACATAGATAATAATTCTCAGGTTTCATTGCCAAGAGTAGGAGAATCCCAGGAACAGCTGATGCTGGTGCTACCTCTGCAGCTTGCCTGGAGGGATGCGTGAGAAGGGACTTGGCATCTTTGTTCTGAGAAAGACCAACTTTCACGGCTTCCTGAATGATTTCAGAGGCTGTCAGTTACTGCTGCAAGGAGCCAGTGTGGTACACTCACAGGACTGGCTAGTCAACAGATGATGTCCTCCTTAAGATTTTTCTTCAAGTTGGTTTATTTTTCTTTGTGTTGATCTATTTCATTGTTACCAACAATACAGAGCAGCTGTGCCTGTAGTTGCTTGTTGCAAACCTGGTGACTTTCTCAGATTTATGAACATATATATATATATACATATGTACACACGCGATACATATACACACACGAGGTGTTTGATGGAGAATGGTGTAAACTTCTTAAATCAACAGCACATTCCTAAATCTGCTTTTATGTCTGTTAATTAGGAATATATAAGAAGAGTCCCGTAACACTAAGTGTTTTCCTGGATGAGTGAGTGCTAAGTGGCGGGGACTAAACAACCACCTCTCTGCTACCAAATCTCCAAGATTTTGGGTTTTCAGCAGTCTGAATTGAAATACCAATCCTTGCTTTGTAGACTGTAAGCTCCTAATTGAAAAGTATCGTAATCGGAGTAGTTAAGGTAGCAAAAAATAATTTGTAACTCAACAGATGACTAAGAAATCAAAACATGGTAACAAGCTGCATGTGTGGCAAGTTTGGTGCCTGTATTTTTCCATATTCCATTACAAACTAGTAAAATAATAGATTTATTTTAGATATGGTTAGTTCCATGCCTATATGAATGTGCTCATACATTATTTCCCAGTGATCTTGAAAAACATATTTCATGGTGTAACCCTTTATGTAGCCCATGAGAGAAGGGTAGGATTGTAGGATCATGGTTTGAGTTCAAAGGGACCTTAAAGATCATCTAGTTCCGACCCTCTGCTGTAGGCAAGGGATCAGGATAAGGAGGAGGGGAAGTCAAACTTCCATTTTACAGGAACTTAGAATAAGTTTTCTGCCAAAGTGGGAGAAGTGTTTACAAACTCTCCAGCAGATCTCCTGTCTGGCATAGTGCTAATGAATGAGCACAGAGCTGTATTTCACTTTCCAGCCTGTTGCTGAGTGTCCTGTGACAGATGCTGAATGCAGCCACACGGAGCTTTTGTGAGTCCTGTGTGCTTGGGGAGGGCTTGGAGCTTTCCAGCCTCCACATGGACTCCGTCTCCTGTGGTTGATGTTGGAATACTCAGTATAACACCATTTAAGTTTTTACATGCCTGAGCCCTCATATGTTGGTAGTTTTCTGCTTTCTAAAGAAAGGTACTGGAATTCAGTATTTTTTTAACCCAGCTAGGAATATTTCCTTAAATATAAGGTTTCTTGGGTTTGCTTTTAAGGGGAATTATCTATGCAGTCTCCATTAACTCCTTAGAATGTAAATCTCTGCACATTAAATATACTGTGATTATATTTACGATAAAGGTTAAGCCTAAAACATTGCCTACTGGGTTGTGACATGAGCTAACATCTGCTTCTAACAGGGAGTACTTCTTGTTAGTGCTGCAGCTTGTTCTGTAGAAATACTTGATTGGCCCCAAAACCAAGATTTATATGCAGATACTTTAAATAATATTTTAAATGATTGTTACTATCCTTGAAGCTCTTCTTTCTCTTATGCCTCTTAATCAAGTAAAAGAGTTCTTGTTCTTGATTTAACTGTATATCTTAAGGATAGTTGCCATTCAAAGTATTGTGGGTATCTTAAATCTTTTCCCTCTCTGCTTTCCCTCAAATGACCTAATGTTAAAAATGGGTCATCTGGTTGGTTTCTTTGGTGAAGGTGTTACCATTTAGATTCCTTTTTTTTGTGGTTCACAGAACAGTGTTATTTCACAAGAGCGCTGGTTGTCTGCAGAATTCACAATTTGTAGTTGTTCGTTTTTCCTTTTGCTTCCAGGTAGATACAGTGAACGCATGCTGGCGCAGTGTTCTTTCTCTTCCCTCAGGTGAACAGGTTTATGTTTCTGTCTCTATCTTCAAAGTGCACAGGGGTGTGACTTTGCTCTTGCAGTCGCTGTGCAGGGGATGCCAGCGCTGCTCTGGTGCCTTGGTCAGCAGGCTCCTCCAGATCCAGAGTGCACCCAAGGCGTGTTGAGGTGGCGCTGGGGATTCTTCCCTACAGCACAGCAGGCCAGCCAGATCCCAAGCTCAACTGTGTATTTGGCAATGTTTTTTGCAGGGTACACAGTAGCCGTGCTGCCTGTGCAGGGCTGGAGGAGGTGGCTCTGTCGCAGTGGGTCGCGTTCGAGGCCGTGGCCATGGTGGCAGCCCGAGTATGTGTGGCTGTCAGTCTGCCTGGGGCACGTCTGAGCATCTAATTACAGCAGATCTCTTCATGCCCGGGCATTTCTGGCCATTTCCATTTTTGTCACTTAGTAATTCTGCATCTTGCACATCACCTCCCCAGTAACATGCGACTGTGGGGGAGAAAGTGAGGCTGGAGACATTTGGCAAAAGCTGTTGATCAGAATGAATGGATTAGGAAGAAATGTGCCGCTGGTGTTACTTATGCCAGGTCTGATTTGTTAGCATGATTGCATGTCTTGGTGGTGATAAGCATCCAGCCAGGAGCTGGGGTCATTGCAGCAGGGCAGCGTCACAATGGAGACGAGTGAGTCATTTCTATTCTTAGTCTGTTTCTCAACCCAATCAATAATGCAGCCATGTTTTATGATTACAAAAGAAGAAAGTAATAATGCAACAATGTTTTTTATTTACGAAAGAAAGAAGTAATTGTGATCAACTCTGTTAAACTATATCCCAAACTTCGGTGCTCATGCAGTAGGAGCTTGCAAAACTGCAGCCAGAATAACAGCAAGTGAACTTTTTAATGATAATGCTTTAAAAAAATTTTAATTATAGTTCTGGTGCTTTATAAAAATCAAATTGCTGTTTTGATCTTGGGTCAAGTAATAGGAATGTAAACAGTTCAATTATTTATCTTCACAGTTAAAAAAAACCTGAGGTAGTAAGTTTTGCATTTATATTTCTGGCAGTGTTCAATTGCAAATAGGGTTTAATAATTCAGTACAAATTTCCGTGTGACTCAAACCTGTAAACTCAAATTTTTTAAAATTTTAGTAGAATTTTTCTAATTCATGTTTATAGTCAGTAAATTGAGGTTGTGGACTCCTCATCCCTGGAAGTGTTCAAGGCCAGGTTGGATGGGGCTTGGAGCAATCTGGTGTAGTGGAAGGTGTCCCTGCTTCGAGGGGTTGGAACAAGATAATCCTTAAAATCCCTTCCAACCCAAACCGTTCTTTGATTCTATGCATTTATTACCCACATACATTTTTGACAAGTCTCTGTGATCTTTTTTCAAATGAAGAATATTTGTAGCTCTAAAAATAGTGCATATATGATCTAATACCTGTTTCTGTGGAGTCGTGACAACATACTGATTTTTTTCACCTATTAGTTTATTGTAGAGCAGAATAAAGAAATTAGTACCAAACTTTAGTAGTAATCCACTTCTTCAGAGATGCAATTTTTTTAAACTACTGTAAGAGGATGATGAGGTTTAAAGGATTTATTATAATACTGCGTTTTATGGACAGTATCTTACTATTTGCATCAAGTAAAATTTGTCCTGGAGCCTTGTAGAAGCATTTATCTTCAGAGAAGTCTGTTGCTGCAGACTGCTTGAGTGGCAAGTTTCTTGTTCTTTGATCATTACTTAATGTAATCCTGTCAGAGGCTAGAGGTAGAATGGGGGATCTTATAATTGGGGGGAATTAAGTCACATTTCAGTATACTGGATCAAACCCATTAGGTCCTTTACCATCACCAATCCTTCTCTTTTTAAATGCTATAAAACACTGTGGGTCTTTTATAATCTACTTTAAACTACCAGGTAAATTTGCTGAAATGGTACCTTTTATTGATGTAAACCAAATACGACTGACTTAGAGCATGTCTCCAGCTGCCTTTTGTTAAACCTGAGCACCGCATTGCTGGCTTCTGTTTATTTAGAGTATCAGTTGATTTTGATGAGGCTGTGGCTGATCTTGTGAGTGGCTGAAATGATTAGTTCTTGAGCTATAGGATGGTTCTCTCTGCAGCTCATTGCTTTTTATTGTGTTTGTGTCCACACTTCCTCTTTTTAGCACTTTAAAAAAATACTTGACAGAATTTTAACTTTATTAACTAATGAAAGGTTGAGAGAGTTGGGGCTGTTCAGCCTGGAGAAGAAAAGACTCTGGGGCGACCACAGTGCACTTTCCACTGCCTAAAGGGGCTCCAGGAGAGCTGTAGAGGAACTTTGGACAAGGACTTGGGGTGATAGGACAAGGGAGGATGGCTTCAGGAAGAGTAGGTTTAGACTGGTAATAGGAAGAAATTCTTTACTGTAAGGGTGGTAAGACCCTGGCATAGGTTGCACCGAGAGGTTGTGGCTGCCCCATCCCTGGAAGTGCTCAAGGCCTTGTTTGATGGGGCTTGGAGCAAGCTGGGATAATGGAAAGTGTCCCTGCCCATGGCAGTGGCTTGGGACTGTTTATTTTCTAAGGTCTCTTCCAACTCAAACCATTCTGTGATTCTATGAATCAAAACAAAATTCAAGTCTTGCTGAAATCCATGGGTCTTGCAGAGGATACAGAAATTAATGTCATTATCTCTGGAGGTGTTGTGTGATACAAAGAGACAGTGCAGGTTCCTTCTTCCTCATGCTGTTTTTTAACAACATGAGGATTTTCTCTAGTCTCCATCTTTAAATTTTGCATGGCCTAGGTGGGATTGCAGCTCTCAGGTGCTCAGGAGCAGACGTGCTCAGGTTCCAGAGCGTGTGCCAGAGCGTCTGTTAGCCAGGCACCCTTGCAGGGCAGCACCCTGGAAAGGCCCATGTGTGCTGTCCCTGTTTGCACGCTTCTGAACTCCTGCAATTTTATATGTGTTCCTGGCTCCCATGATGAAAAGAGGCAGCATCTGCAGCATGTTCACTTCCTGTGTGGGCCCCTGTGGGTTTGGGTTCTTGTGGGCTGCGCACCAAGGGCGCGTGGGTGTGGATCCGGCATTGCCTGCTGGAGGAGAGGAGATGTACGTGGATGGAGCCCCCTGCTTTCTGGAGAGGAACATTACTGTTAGGCTGGGCTTTGGGGGTGGGGGTAGAGGCTGTGAGTCAGGTTAGTGGTTAAACAACTCTGTTAACAAACGGTGTAGAGGTGTCTGCTTCCCAGGCCAGCATCTGGGGAAGGGTCTGCAGCGTGGCTCTTGATGAGGAGCGGCCGAGGGAGCTGGCGGGGCTCAGCCTGAAGCAAGGGAGGCTCAGAAAAGGGCCTTACCACGCTCTACAACCAACTCCCTGACAGGAGACTGGAACCACATGAGGGTTGATCAGTTCTCCTGGGTAACAAGTGAAAACAGTGTCAGGTTGAGCCAGGGACTGTTCAGGTTGGATATTAGGAGAAGTTTCATCATAGAGAGGGTTGTAAAGCATTGAAACAGGCTGCCCTGGGCAGCGGAGGAATCACCATCTCTGGAAAGTTAAAAAAAAAATGTGTGGGTATGGCAGTGAGGGCATGGTTTAGTGGTGAGCATGCTGGTGCTGAATTGATGGTTGAACTTGCCGATCTTGGAGGTCTTCTCCAGCCTTAATGATACTGTGATTGTATGATTTTACTGCTTCGCTGGTGGAGCTGGAAACACCCTCTGGCAGGGTCCCGCTGGCATCCAGCATGGGAACCTGTGCTCGGCATCTTGAACTCTCCCTGGTCTACCGAGCTGTCCTCGGGCACTTCCTTCTGCTCTTGTAAGCAAGGGGAAAATTGCCAAATGCATGTTCTCTCATACTTTATTTTACATATTGATTTTGTCTGCTCATTTTGTCAGCAGTGTTACTTTCAAGGGCTCCTTGAAAGTCTGCTGCTGGTTATGGTGGTCATTAGCAGAACACCAATCCTCAAAGTGTGCTGGGCATTAAAAATCTTCCTAGGAATTTCCACAGACCACTGGTGTTTCCCAGTCCAATTAATGAGTGCTTGCAGTTTCAAGTGAGTAATGACTTGAATAGGCTGTGCAGAAAGTATGAAAATACTTAATGAAAATACTGCCCTTCGGTTAAAATCTGTGTTTTTCAGATTATTTTTTTTAAACTAACAGCATAATGCAACATGTCAAGCTTAATTTATCCATAATGAAAGTGGTTGTTTTTCAGATCTTATATTCAGGAGTTTCCCTAAAGATTATATGGACTTGACAAGAAAGTTATATGTAAACTGGGATTTTCAAGAATCATCTCAGTTTGGAGGTGACATGTGCAGCTGTGTAACAGCAGTTACGAGTGATGCACAAATGAAACTACATCAGACTGAAACTTGGGAGGGTTTATTTTAAGTAAGCACCTGTACTTACTGAAATCTGGCTGCTGTCAGTAGTTTGCAGCCCTTCTCATAGCCCTGGGGAGAGCCTGTGGTGGGGGGCGATGCCGCAGTATTGGGATGTGGCATCTTTCTGCTGCAGGACGGATGGACAGACATTGTCCTGCCCTGCCAGGCTGTGGCTTGGTCCTGGAATAAGGTACTGAGTTGCTGTTAGGGGGGGCTATACTCTGAGGCTGGTAATAGAACCCATCTTCTCTGCTCTTCAAGGCCAGGCTGAGCAAGGCCTGGGGCAACCTGGTCCAGTGGAAAGTGTTCCTGCCCATGGCAGGAGGGTTGGAATGAGGTGAGCCTTAAGGTCCCTCACACCTGTTCTATGATTCTTGACTCAAAGACTTATTTTTGAACCTTCCTCCATCTCGAGTAAGTTTAGCTGTCAGCTGTACATCTGCTCCCTCCCCAGGTGTTGGGGTGAGGATGGGCTCCCTGACCCCAGGGTCATCCCACAAGCAAGTTTGTGTGTTGCCCTCCCCTTGCTCAGCAGAGCAGCACTTGTTTGTGATAACTGACAAAACATTTGTGGATATTTTTACACTGATTTCCTACTTGCAGTCAAAATATATCGGTCTTTTTACCTGGTGAGCACTTTCACCAGGAAGTCTGGGACAGCTTGGAAGCAGATCCAGAGCACAGTCTGTCCTTTGCAGGGAAACTGTCCCACTCTGTTGAATGGGATCATCTGGAGAGTTGCTTAAACCTTGACCTCATCTGGTGCTGACAGTATAGTGGGAGGGATGTATTCTTGGGGCAGAAAAACCTTTCAAAACTTACAAATATTTTGCGAATTGCCACCACAAGAAGTAAAAATTGAGTCACTACTGTGCTCTCTGCACAATAACCAGTTATCTGTTTCTTTCTCCTTTTACCACATAGACTAATTTACACCATGGTAGAAATTAACTCAGTTTCTTGCAAAATGCCTTGTGAAAATATTTTATGTAGCATGTTCAGAGCGTTAATCTCTGTTTTGATGGACCCCAGGGGTTTGGGTGGCAGTTTCAAAGTCATTAATTCTTTATTAGCAACCTCTTATGCAAACTTGATGGAGAATGATGTGTGAGGGTTGTGCCCACTGCTCCATAACTGCATTGTGTCACTCAGGGGTTGATGGTAAAAGATGCTCTGCACCAGAGAGATGTTTTCTTCATTTTGGAGACTTAAAAATCTTTTGTGTATGAGTTGCAGTTCTTTTTCTGATCCTTGTCTTTAACATCATTATTTCAGTCTCTTGAAATGACATATTAGGTGGCTTCTTGTAGGAATGTGACAGGGTAGTAGCCAGCGAGCTGGTCTGTCTCCCTGTGTGCAGGGAGATGGTAGCATGCATGGATCTGTTTCTTATTTCCTATCTTCCATCTGGGCTGCTTCTGTCCAATATGCTCTACTCAAATGTAACAGCCTGGTTGTAGTCTCACTTGTAGCCAACTCAACCTTTCACTTAGGCAGGAGAAACCTAAACCTGAGAGAAAAGTTATCATTTGAAGGGCTATTTTGTATGTTAGCCTTGAAAAGTTGTACTTGGAGTTGTTGGGTTGAATGTCACATAGCGCTGAAGGATTTCTTTAAAGGGCTGGTGATGGTGTTGTCTTCAACTTTGTGTTCGAGGTAAAATGGATTTCTGATTTAGAGTATGGAAATTCACATCAAGTCAGTCATGTTCTTTGTAAGCCTCATGGACCACTTCAGAGATGGAGAACATCCTGAGCAATTTTCAATAAAAATCACCATCAGAAAATGTCAGTGCATCATTAAAAGCATTTGGATGCTCTGTTTTCCTTGGAAAAACTTGGCATGAAAACCACTGCCTGTACGAGAGAATAGCTAGAATAAGTATCTTCAGTTTTGGCATAGAACTGATTACTATCTAATGACATTTAACAGCATTTTTAGTTTTATATTTGATATGTGGCATCTTTCTTAATAGCGATATATATATCTGACAGATAAAATACTATATTAAATGAGACCATCTTTGTATCTTGATTTGTCATTGTTCCTTACCTTTTTCGTGCAAGTCAGACTTGCTTTTTGTCGCTGAGTATTAATGGATTTTGTTCGTATGTGATGAAGTTTCTAGTTGGAGGTAAAGTGGCCACAATACTTGTATTGTCTTTATGATTTTGATTTTATTTCCTTTCAAGTTTGGTTAGCAGTTGTGGTTTGTCAACTTGGAGTGCAGGTATGGCATCTGGCTCACCCCTTGCCTTATCTGATGCATCAGTTTCTCAGATTGGGTGAGAAATAGCTGGGGTTTTCCTGCTGTTTTGCCCTCAGTGGAGAGGGGACCCCAAATGACACTGGGAGAAACTTTCTCTGAGCATATTCAGCTTTGCATTTTTAAAGGTCATAAAGGCTTGATTTTACCAGCAAATGAGAAAGTTTAGAAATCACTGTACTGTGATCTGATGACAGAAGTCTTGCAGAGGTGCTGTAGGGTCTGTGCTGTGTTTCTCCAGCGTGGCTGGTCTGGGGATCCAGATCTCAGGATCTGCAGACCCCCAGTGCCTGGCACCCTCAGTCCCTCTGCAGTCTGTTACAGAGCTCAGTGCTGAGCCTGGCTGGTCCCAGCCTGGGTCCGGGGCTGGCCGAGCCGTTGGCATGAAGTTATACCTGAGCACAGACAAGTCTGCCAGGGTGGGACTCCTCCCAGATGCAGGGTAGACTTCTTCAGTCTTCATACTGGATGTACTGACCACTAATAAATAAGAGTGGGCTGTTCAAAATTGCCTTTGCTTTGGAGAGAAATTTTGGTAGGAGGAGTGAAATCCCTCCTCTCTTCTCATGTGCAGGCTTCCAGTTTGGTGTTAATCCTCAAGCAAAAAGACAAAGGAAATACTGAAAGTGGCATTTTCATGATTTCTTTTAACCTCATCTGTGGACTTAATGCATTATTTTCAAGGTCGCTTAATCAGAAGCCCTTTTCTTGTGAAAGGTGTGGTAGTAGTTTATGTTCTAAATAGCCTTTATCTACTTGGCTTAACCTGAGATGCTTTTTTGAATAACTGAGGGAAGAAAGAGTGGTATTTTGTATGGGTTTTTGTATCGACTTCTGCAGAATGAGAAACACATATATACACCTTCATGGGCTTTGCAAATAGGAGACCCCACCTGGCTTCCCAGGTCACTCTCAGCTGAAGAAATCACAGTCAGGTCCATGTTATGTTTGGGAAGTGATGTCAGATTTGAGACTAGATTGAGGTTATGTTTAATGAGCAAAATCCTAAATGTGTTTGGGAAATTGTGTTGCGAGATATTAGCTATTTTGTCCTTTCTGTGTCTCTGAGTGGATTCAGTCCCCCAGACTGACCTTCTTGGGGTCGGTATCCACATCTTTCCATCACCAGGGATTTTGGGGTTGCCGACCTTCCCAGACTTCCTCACCCCTTGCCGAAGGGAGATGTCAGGAAGGAAGGGAGGAGTGTGGTATGAATCATCTCAGTTCAAACCGTTGAGAGGAACTATATTTGTTTGAGCCCATAGCAAAGGGGGCTTCCCCCTTCCCCACCACTGCCGTCATCCCTGTTTGTGATGCGGATCATGCTCTGCCCAGCTCTGCAGTGTGTGCGCGAGACAGAGCTGCAGGAGAGAGCTGTAATTTATAAACGTATTATAAACCATATAAATCTGAATCGTTGCAAATAGCAGATGACCTTTCCCTGCTTAACACGGCAGCTGAAAAAAAGAGTCAGGGTAGTGTGAAAGCAGTGGAGAAATTCAATCCATGGTGCCTTTTCATTGTTCCTCCTGTGTTGCTGGTGCTATATTTAGAAGCTTACATCACTTAAGGGATGATGACAGTCTCTGCCCTCCCCCTCCCGCTCTCCCCCTGCTCTCCCTCGCTCCTTCCCTTAGGATGGATCATATTTTCATACTACTTATGAGTCCTACAGGTCTTTGGGTAGGATTTTTCTACAGCCTTTTAGTAGGTGCCTCCGTGGAAAGCGACAAGGATGCGATGTCACCACGGAGTGTTGCCCTGAAGGGGAACAGGAGCTTGTGGTGCTGCTTTCCTTGCCTCCCCTTCCTAAAAGAGTCAGGAACAGGGTGGAGGTTGAATGTTTTTTCCTTTTTTTCCTGAGAAGCCCTAATGAGGGGCTGACCTTGCCACGGCAATACAATGAATTGTTTTTGGTGTTTAAATTCAGGTGTGGGGAGAAGCTCTGAGCAGCATGGCAGTGACACTGAATCCAGTGAGCCGTGCCAGCATGGCAGGGTCTGCAGCAGGCTCTGCCTTCTGCCCACCTCACTCCCCATTGCCTGTCTGTCCAGAAAGATGTTAACTTCAAATCTATGGAAATAACCTCTTGATGCAGGTGCCCTTAATGCTAAAACATTCCTGCATTATGCTGCTATGTTTGGCAATTTCCACCCAGAAAACTCTATCAGTTTTAGCCTGAAACATCACTGCCTGAGTGTGTGCAATGACAGATCTCCTCTGAGCAGCGGTTGCCTTCCCCAGCCCCCTCCTGGGCGCGCAGTCAGGATGTGCCTGAGCTGCTGCGCTGGAACTGGGGGGCAGGTGAAGGTGCCTGCTCATGGCCGAGCACTGCGGGAAGTGGCGGGGCAGGGACAGCGTGCCAGTGGCCGCCTGGCTCAGGACAAAAGGACAGAAGTCCTTAAGCCCCAGGCCCCTCGGCCAGCAGCTCCTGCCTCGTCAGCCAGGGCCTTGGTGGCTTTGAGACTGTCGCTGTCCTCCCCGCTGGAATTGCACAATGAGCTTTTCTTCCTCTGATTGATCAGGAAAAAGTCCTGCTGCTTGCGGGGTCCCTTCTGCCAGCAGCTGCCAGCGCTTCCAGCCTGTGCAGGGCTTGCATTTGTGGTGTCCTTAAATAAGGGAAGGCTCTAATCCTGCCGAACTGAATGTGCATTTAAATTATGAAAGGCTTTACTATCCTTTTAAAAACATCCCATTTTTCAGTGACTTACTCTTGTTAGACAATTAGAACGTGCAGATTTGGTTAACAGTCTGGAGGATTCAGGTAGCATTATGGGAGCATAAAGACAATGATGCGGAGAAATCTATGGAGTGGTATTTCAGCATGGAAATAAATCAGTGTTAAGGAACAAAGATTCCCTTTAATACAGAGACTGTATACTGTTTTATCCTAAAGATCGTCTTAAAACTTCGATTCTGGCTTAAAATGTGACTGGTGATATTCTGTTTGTGATTCTGCTCAATGCTGCATCTCTTCTCAAACATTTCAACTGTGATCACTACCAAGCCTTTGTATCAGATGTTTTTTTTCATCTCAGAGTTGCTCTAGTTTTGAGATTTGTCATTAAACAGATGATGTACAAAAAACTTACCAGCCCTGTGCTGCAGCGAGCTGGCGCTGCGGAGAGGCATGTGTTAAAAGAAATAAATGACAGCAGAAAGGAGTGGGGGGATGCCCCAAAAGCCGGGGTGTGGAAGTAGGTCAGGTTTTCCCCCCACCCGGGGCTGGGTGGGCAGGGCTGCACAGCGTGGGCTGCAGCCCCCCGGGACCCCTGCTGCCGCCGCGCTCATTGGCAGCGCGGCCACAGGGATGATGTCATCTGCACTTGAAGGCAAAACTAGGAGGAAATAGAATTTCGTTCCCATTATTGAGCTGGTGTTTACAGTAGTTGTAAAATATGGCATCTGCGCCAAAATCTGTGCTGGATTGGGTTTGCTGCACAATGCAGCAGGATGAATCTGGGAGGTGGAGATCTGCCCGGAGAGCTATCAGGGGCAGGCAGGCAGCGGGAGGGCTCTTTCAGCTGCATGGGTTCTTTTCTCCTTGATATAAATTGTGATTGTGCTAACCATAATGCAGGTAACACCACATGGAAGTATTTGGGTGTTCATTGCTGCTGAGGATTTATCACTGTAGCATTACAGACATTTAAGATGCTTCTAAATACAATTTTATGCATTATTAGAAAAGAGGCAATACAGTTGTGTGTAAGAGGAAGCTCACATATCCAGCCTATTGTTTAGTATTGAAAAAGCAGTAAAAGAAACAGCTATTTGTGTAGCTGTGTAGTGCTTTGTAGAAATCTAAAGTAGTTAGAATGCTTTCAGCTTTTAAAAATCGAATAGACTTTGTGTTTGCAAATTTTGCAAGCGCAGAATTGAAGTTCAGATTGTCCTTGATGTTTAAATACAAATTAAACCCAGTAATATTTATGGACCCTGGTTGCATTTGTTATTTCTGTTGTTTGATAAGAGGTTGAGTAAATTCAGACATTGATGCCAATTTTTTTCCTTTTAGGATAGTTTTGGAAGGCATCAGGGGAAGGTCTTTCTTGGTTAAGGTACAACTCCCATCCTAAATGTTGGACTTGGTGATCCTTGTGTATCTCTTTGAACTCCAGATATTCTATGTTCCTGTGATAATTTGGGTTAAATACTGGGAAGAATTCAGCTCCTGGATGATGGTTAAGGAGCTACTGATGTGAGATGGAGAGTGGTGCCCTGTTGGTACAACTTGGCTTCAAAAATGTGAGAATCTCCTTCCACATGTCCCTTGGCACAGAAGATGAAAAAGAGCTTTCTGTGGATTGCTCAAACTGCCTGATTCAGTATTCAAAACTAAGCAAGCAAACAAGATAAAAAAGGCGGTTTTGGTCGTCACTACCAGCAGCCCCCTTGGCAGCTCCATTTGTGCACAGGAGGTACAGCCATCGTGGGGTAGGTTTGATTTGGAGAGCTACCCTCAAGTCTGATGTGGCGACAGAAATACTTTCCAAAAAGAGGAAAGCTGTAACAGTGAGTGCTCCCTCTTGCAGGTGAAGTAAATCATCCAGAGACCAAAATAATGGCTTTAACAGAACCAGCACCCTCTGTCCCCTTGCCTGTCTCCTCCCTCCTTTGCTCCCTTGCGCAGTAGCAGAAGTCATTTGCCTTCTAGGAACCAAAAGCATCCCGGCAGACCCGGCTCAAAGGTGTGGGATCTCAGGGATCCTTCCTTGGATCATCTCTCCAGCATACTGGGCTGCCATCCAAGACTCTAAGCTCCCTTCAAATATATCAGTTTTTAGTTGCAAAAAGATATTATAGAACTAAATTGACTACTGGAGAATTAAGGCAGATTGGGTTGGAAATAGAATTGGTCTTGGCTGAGCAGGGAAAAAAAACCCACCCCCCAAAACTTTTAAAAAGTGTTTCAAAACCATTAATATTATGAGGATTATAAAGCTCACTTTTTAATAAGAAATTTATTTCTATTCTGGATAAAATCTCTGCATTGTGTAATATGAGATAAAAGCGTTGAGTCTCTAGTGTGACACATACAAAAAGCAATTTTTTTTTATTGTGAGCCGATGATGCATGTTTCTGTATGCATGTGAATAGCTGCAGATACTTATTTTACTTATTTCTAAATTTGAATGCAGAAATGAAAAATAATCCACCCAAATGCTGCTCAAAGTGTTAGTAGATACATATGATTAATCAAAAAAAATTTTAGAAAAAGGAAAATAATCAGAGTTACAGCACATCCCTGAATAGATATAAAATGATATAAAAGCTGATGTGGAGCAGGGTGTTTGCTAAGCAGTTGTACTGATATGTGTGTTTATATTAGGTCAATAAAGATGCTCTGTTGGCTGCATCTGCAGATCCAGTAGCCAATTGATCTAATGCAGTTTCTAAAGGCTTTCTATACAGGTGATGTCATCCTTTTAGCTCTGTTCCCCTCCCACTCTCTTTCCTCCTTATTAGATATTTCATCTTGCTGCGGAGCATCCAATCGATGGGAGCTTCTCCTGAGGGAGCTGCTGAGAAGCAAGCAAGGATAGTAGGAATTAGGACTCCAGCAGTCAGCCTTGCTGTAGCTATGGACGTCCTGTTTTGTTTGGCATTACAGAAATGTTTTAATTGGAAAAGCTAGGCGTGGATTAGTTGTGCTATCTGACTGATGCATTAGAATACTAAGCGACACTGCAGAGTTGTAAACGGCATTAAAAGAAAGAAGGAGGGGGGGCAAAGGAGAAAAGGGTTTGTATTGCAGAGGCTTTTAATACATTCCTCAGTGCAAACCTGTTAGAGCATATATCCTGGAGCTACAGTCTGGATGCGAATTCAATTTCTGCAGTTATGATGGACATGAGTATAAAGAAGAAACTTTAATATCCCAGGGTGTGGGATTCCTGGATCACCTAAGATGCTGAAGAACCTTTGCAAAATTTCATCTACAATATTAGCATGAAGTTTCTGAAAAGTGGACCTGAAGATAAGCCACTTGTAAATGCATTTTAGAAGAGAAAAAGAAATTTGAAGAATTCATACCTCGCTTTTTAATGTATTGTTGCTTTAACCTGCAGTTCTAATCCATTTCTGAATAATTCAATTTAAGCAGCACTTTATGGGTGCATGCCTCTTGCCTGGAGGAACGTATGGGTATTTGTATTTGAGAAGCTAGGAAACATTTTGATTTGAATTTATGTGCTTGTTAAAACTGGAACATTTTTGTAGGAATGTCTGCTGCTGCTGCTAACTCCCTGCAATACTGAAAACTCCTCAATCTAGTGGAAGCTGTAATCGAATTCAGTGTGAAATCCAAGCCTGAGAAGTTGCATATATGTACATTGCTGCTTTATGATTTTTAAAGAGAAAGCAGAAGGGATTTTTCTCATTTTTTCCCCCTGTGGCTTTTATTTGAGAAAGGAAACTTTTTTTTCTCAGCCTAAGAAATGGCTTTTCTTGTTCGATGTTACGCCAACTGCCTACAGCCCTGGGCCTCCAAAGTAAGTAAGATTTTGTCTGTGCTGCATTTCTGTGACATGTATTGACAGCCCTGGTGCTAGCTGTATGTTCCCTTCTCACCCAGCAGCGTGCTGGGTTGAAGCTACTGGAATCCTGGCTATGCATGAACTATTCTTGTAGAATCATTTCTAAACAGGAAGCGGGGAGCTGGAAATCATGGAATTGTTTTATATACCAGCAGCTTAAAAATTACCGGCATGTATAAAAAAATGCCATTTGCTTATGAAATGTGTTAAGCTTGTTTTTTTAGCCTATAAATATGAAGTGTATATGAAGCCTATAAATATTATTGAAGTGTAACATTTTTGTAACTGCTGGCATATTTTGCTAACTTGAAAATGCTGGTATCCAAACCTACTGATGTTTTAATTTTCAAGCTGTGTGGAGCTGTACTGCTTGTTTCCTTTGTGCAGCAGCATGGAATTGGTTAATTATTTAGCTGAACTATGTAATTACAATTTGCTTTAAAGGACACAAATTATTTTTTGTGTCTGAGAATGCAGTAGTTCTGTGAAGCTGGGAGGGAAGGGTGTTTCTTTTAAATGGCATAATGAAAGCTAGAATGTTCGAGCAAACCCACCTTTGAGATAAAAGCCTTTAAATAAATTAAAAATACAATATTTATGAGACTTACTGTTTGGTATGCTCAGTCAGAAAATTAGCTGAGTTTCTGGTATTTTATTAAGGCTACTGCCAAGAAGTAGTCACTTAAGACATAGGAATCGCCTTATAAATCTGTGGCCAGGCATATATTCATTATTTTTTCTTTATTATAGTTTTGTACTTAATTGGTGGAAAAAAGACTGTGCAACTTTCTGGCATTTGGAGGCAGTGGGCAAAAGCCCTGTGCTCATGGCAGTGTGAGGTACAGCATTGACTTTGGAGCAGGAGATGACGCTTGACTTTGGTCCCAAAAAGTTTGGAGTCTCAGTGACATGATGCTGTGTAAAGGCACAGGGAGAAGCTCGCTGGGTGTGTGGGCTCCCTGTCTGGGCTGATTTTCCCTGTTTGTTTTTTTTTCCTGTTTTGTTTTTTTTGTCTGATGTAATGTGAAGGGAAGCTCGTGGCGTATGGGGGCGAAAGCTCTGGGCTGTGGGGTTTCCCCGTGTGGATGCCAAAAGCAGCGTGGAAATGCGTGGGTGGATGTGTGGCTGAATTTTGGCTGTCTCGTGTGCTGGGTCCACCCCATCACCCGGTGAAGTGGAGCTGCAGGTACCCGTGGTCCTGGAGGGCGGCTGGGCACTGGGTGCTCCGACAGGGAATTGTGGCTGCTCACCTTGGAGCTCCTGCTGGCAAATCCTGGCCTGTTTGTCTCATCATCCGTGCCCCAGTGTACATGCAGACTCTTTCTTCCCTTCCTACTCTGCAGACATTAATTATGAAAGGCTGAGTTTACTTAAGCTTGACTTACCTGCCCTGTCCTTATTAAGATGGTTCGAATGTTGTAATACTGCTTTAAAAACTGGGAATGCTTTAGTCACCTTGGTACTTCAGCTGGAATTGTGCTCTCCACAGAGTTTGGGCTGAAGTGAGAAACCACAAAAAAGCCTTTGCTCAAATAAGGGCTTAATAAGGGTATAATAATAATATTAAAAAAACTTTTTTGACCCCTGTGTCAGCTCTTTGGACAATATCCAGTGGATTGCTCCTCTGCCAGCCAATCTGTTTATTCACCCAGTTACTATTCATAAATGAAATGGTATAAAATGTAGGAAGGGGAAAGTTTGTTTTTTTTCTTTTTTTTTTTAATGGCTTATGAGAATCTATTAACTGGTTTTGTATTCCAGTCCACAGCTAACCATTCTTTACCTTTAAAGCCACAAAAGATAAAGCATTTTATTCCTTTCTGAAAAAAACCCACAAGCCCCCCCCCAAACTCATACAGCCTCCCCGAACTTTTGAAGGGATCTGTTCATGTTGTTTGCTAATGCTGAGGGGAAGTGTGCATAGGATTAAGGAAACTGATGAGCTGAATCCGGTCTGAGTTTGTTCCATTTTGGTTTTAGCTGAGCTTTGTACTAAAAATCTGTTTCTATGACAAATGTTTTATAATAGTACATAATACAGCCAAATAAGTCATGTCAGAATTTTAAATATGTAAGTTTATGACTTGAAAATGTCAAGTATTTTGTGATACTGTTTTGAAACTAGAACTTAGATTTATGTAGATCTGTGCCAGAATTGTTTTAATCTGGTATAGGACAGTAGTCGGAAAATGGGCTGTTGACTCAGTTGTAATTGCAGCTGTTCTGGATGTGACAGTAATGATCCATGGATTGAATCAGAGCAAGATGAAGTCATATTTCTTATGACTAATCATAAAGGTAGGCCTTTGTGAAGGTAGAACGCTTCGGAAGGTTAACCTTAGCCTAGGGAGGGTAATTGGTGTGGCTGTGGAGGAGCAGAAGGCAGCCTTGGGAGCACTGTGGGCGCCTGGAAGACATTCTCCAAGTCCAAGGTGTCTCCAAGTACTGGTGTCCACGCTGGTTTCCACAGCACACACTGGTTAGTGCTGCGCTCACCCTCTTCCCCCAGAGACTCCATGGCTCTTGGTTTCTGGAAGTAAAGGTGCAGAGTGGACTTGTGTAAAGCCATCAGTGCATTCTGTTTCCCTGCATCAAGAGCTGTAAAAGGACGAAGAGCAGAGGGAGAGAGCACTGAACGTGTTTCTGCGGTGCCCTTTCATCCAGGTTCTTGTGGAGGTCAACACTGGACTCAGGAGGTTCTCAGGACTCTGCTGATAATTGGAAACGTGTCCAAGCGAGATCAGCCTCTCCTTGGCAGGAGGAGATGATGGCTGTTCTCTGTCGGTGGCATCTGGAGGAGCCAGTAGAGGGGCAGAACTGCACATTGTGAGGGATGGTCTCTACCCTGGGGACCGTGCCCTTTCTGGAGTGACAGGCTGTGGAAGATGAGATAAATAGATGCAGGCATTTGTAGGGAAACGTGGGGAGGATGATAAGCAGCAAGGAATGTGGTGCACAGTGATCAAAGCCGTGCCAGCTGTCAAGTCACTGTGGCTCTGGAAGAGGATGAGGGAAGATAGATTTTGCATCATGTTTGTGGAGATCTGTTCTCACAGGCTGGTTGTGTTGGCAAGGACAAGAGACATTCAACTTACATTAAACAAAACTCCGGTGATGCCAGTGCAGTATTTTAAAGCAAAAGAATAATTCGCTAGTATCTCAGCAAGATTTTGGTTGTCTTTGTAATTCTGATCATAACTTTCTCTGTTCAGTTGTCTGATGCACTTTGTGGTATTGGACTCTGAACTGTAACTGCTATGAAGTGTCTATGAAGGAGAACTCTAAACTTAACAATTTAGATATAGAGGGTTCTTCTGTAATAGAAATTTTATGCACATCTTAAGAATTTTCTAAGCCTGGAATGTACCCACAGTTAGTGTTTGTGAAGCATGAGGGTCTGATGGGGGAGTATGGAGTGATTGGATAATGTTTCTATAGAGGATATTTAAAAGGGATGATTTTTGAGATAATGTACTTTTTATAGAAAATAAAGAGTTTTTGAATTAACATTTAAGCTTTTAATTTTTTTTTCCTGAAGCAAAATAGTTTAATTCAAGATCCCAGGTGCATGTGAAACCTACCTTATGGCAGTACACAATATTTTTTTTTCTCTAGGCTTCTGTGCTCTTCTCTTTCTGCTATTTAGATAAAAATCTAATAATGTGAAGCATAATAATGATACATTTGCTCTGTAAAAGTTTGTGTTTGGGTTAGAGCAGAAGACTTGGAGTCATTTTTCAGTCCCATTCCTGTTTCTGGTGTCGTCTCAGAGGGATGCGGTATAATTTTTGGTTATTCATAACTAAAATCAGTGTAACCTCATCTGATTACGAAGGACGTCAGTTGATCTCCAGGATCTTGAGTTGAAACCTTCATGCAATTAAAGATTTAATTTCATTTCCTTAGAAGAAAAACAGAGCTTTGATAGTGTGTCCCTGATTTGATTCGATGTCATCCTTATCTTTGGTAACGTGCTTACACGGAAAGTAACCCCTGGCAGTATGAATTTTAAATGTTTTCAGAGCAAATAGAGGAACTGATCCTTTGCTTTGTTTTTTCAGTCAGTTTTGATAAGGTCTTCCTCCTGGTTCTGCCTCTCCCACCAGTCTCTCTCTCTGTGCCTGTAGCTTGCAGCCCAGCTTTCAGCATCGCGGAGCTGGCCCATCACCCCTCGATGTGATTGCTCTCTGAGCTCCTCTTCTGGCTTCTCGGGGTTCTCTTCCCTCCTGGAAACTTTGCTTGGCATGGTTTAGCCCTCTTTGGAATTTTTGGAGTTTCAGGCAGCTCCTCAGAGTATTTGTGGTCTCTCCTACCCTATATTGTCTGATCCCTTGCCTCTTCATCCACTGCACAGAAGGATTGCTTTGATTCTCTACGTTACTTGTAGGGCATAGCCCCTTGGTTCCTTGGTCCTGCGATCCCTGAGCCCTTGGAGAGCAAGGGCTTGAACTGACAAATGATAATTTTTCTTACACTTAGATACAAGTTTTAACTTTGTTTTCTGTAACCACTTGCAGGATACTTTTTGTAAAACTTAAATGCATTTTTGTACTTGGTAGTTTAAGATAAAAATGGTTTAGTATGAGCTTTGTGGCCATTTACTCCAGAAACGTAATCTAGTGTATAATATGCTGAAGTTAAGTGCAAGTACACATTGTGCTACTTCTCAACAGAAAAAGTATTTTTTTAATGGGAAATTGGCTCTTAATATGCAAGTAAACACCTATCTGTTCCTTTATTTCCTCCTAGACTTTGTTTTAAACCTGCTTTGTTAGAATTCTCTTTATGTCTACAGCCTCGGTCAGGACCACCCTGTTTGGCCCGTCCCGCTTCCATGAATGCATTTCTTGATGAATACAGAAAGAAAACGTGGAAGCACCAGTGGAAGATTGGTGCTCCTTTGGTTTTTTCGCATGTACAATATCCGAGGGCCTCCTTACATGGGTCCTGGCTCGGAGGTGATGCTGGCAGCCTTGGCACGTGCCCATGTCCTTGGAGCCCGGTGCGTCCCCGGGCTGATTGTCACCTGCGTGTCATTGCTGTGATGGGCGGCTGGAGCAGCCTGAGGATGTCTAAAGAAGCATTGTCATCCTACTGTATTTTACCAATCCGTGCATCTAGGAGTTGATAAATTATTGAGTCGATGAAGCTC
The DNA here is from genome assembly GCA_013397315.1 of Donacobius atricapilla. Lineage (NCBI taxonomy): Eukaryota > Metazoa > Chordata > Aves > Passeriformes > Mimidae > Donacobius > Donacobius atricapilla. The sequence continues at coordinate 651,337 of WBMY01013876.1, forward strand.
AGTGTGGAATTTTATGTGCCCTGCAGTACTGGCTTAGGATGAGAGTTCCCAAACGTCAGGCTGCTGGAGTTCCTGGGCTCCTTGTCGAACTCAGGGCATCTCCAGTCCCTGTCACACTTTTTTTTCTACTGAAATTATTTAGACAAGGCACTTCTTACTGTTGTATTAATTTTCAGTGGCAAGAACAAAGAGTAAAATTTGAACCCTGATACTGAAAGTAAGTCTTTTTGAACATTCCTGTTCCATATTCAAAATAACAAACTCACAAGTCTTGTCATTTTGAAGATGTTACTTTGTGAATGGACCAGGGAAGAGTTGATCTTAATAAAGTTACATTTTTTGCAACCCTCAATTATGTTTACTTGCTGGATATTCCCGTTATAATGGAGCTCCCATCAGTACTGGTACAGTTTTTGTGGGTGAATTTTCAGAGCCACTTCTTCTCCAAAGCTGAGATGTTTGCGTGTCAGACACTTAGCATTATCGTGAGTTAAGGCATAGTAGTAATCTATAATTTAGACATATGAAAACCAAATTAAAATTGCATTACATGTGTGGTTTAAGGCAACACCAGAATTTAGTTTGAAATTCTGTCCTCATGTCACCTTATTGTAACTAAGGAAATGTAATACTTCAGAGCATTTTAATTTCTATGGGCTATAGGATCCACGAAGACCAAAAAGCTCTTGGCTACCAGAGACATAGAACAGCCTCTAGGGATTATTAATTCTTCTAGATCGATTTTTGTGTGTTATGCATGCTTTTTTCCCCTTGTTGTAAGCCTGGAGATATTTTAGGAAGGCTTCAGGCATAGTTTTGAGGCACTGCAAGGCTGTCATGAATGATGTCAACTTGGTCCTTATTTCTTTGAGATTCATGTGAGTAGTACTGATAGAACCAGGAGTAGATGCCGTAGATAGTGAATTGAAACGTGTTGAAATAAATATTGTCATGAAGTTTGTGTAGCTGGATAGGCACTGAGGTTTTTTGCACCATGATATTAAAGGGCACAGGATTTTATCTGGACCTGTTGGAGAAAAAGCTTGAGCTATCACTTTAAAAACAACAAAAAACTCGCCACCAGACATGATTGGTGCTTTCTAAAAAGCTGAAGAAATCTGTTTTTGTGCCGCTGGTGAACCGTCAGTGGTCTTTAAGGAGGGAATGTTTTTGTTTGCATTAAGTCTGAGGACTGATGTCAGCATGGGTAATTCAGCTGGGCTCATCTTATCCTCTCTGTGGACACCTAAGTGGCCTCTCTCTTTGTATCTCAGAGAAGCAACTTTCTCCTCTGCCATTAACACAGCTTGGAGTGTATTTTGAACTGGAAGAGAATTTGTAGCATGTGTGTAAAAGGCTAATATAAAGCAGAGTTAATTTATACAAATCCTCGTGAAAAGGATTACTGAAAATTCTACAGAATAACTTCAGAGAAATCATGGGCTTTAGTGGTTTCTTTCTTGTTGATTTACTGGCCAGATATATTAAAAGATTAAAATAATTTACTGATGCCAAGAAAAAGCATCCAAGAGGTTTGTTCCTTTTTCATTTCTTAGATGGAATGAATGGGATGGAGGAGAGCAAAAAGTGGGACATAGAAAGGATTGCAGGTGAGAGACTGCTGTCAGTGGGAGTGAGCAGTGCTGCTCCTGTTTCAGTGGGTGGTAGAAAGGAAAACTAGAATGAATTACATAAATTAGTTACCTTGTGCAAATGAACAAGCTGATGATGGGAACACAAGCACACAGTGAGACCATTAAAGCAACTTGCAAATAAGATGGTGGAATGTAGAATTTGCTGAAGAACTGGTTCAGTATTCAAGGTATGAAAGGTGTTGAATCAAGGGTATCAAAGAGAAAATGGCATTTGAAGGGACTGGAAGGATACAGCCACTGAAAGGGAGAGGTGGGAGCTGGAGAAGTCCTGATTCAGAGGACTGGGGTCATGTTCAGCTCTTTGATCATGTGGTCTTTTTAGGACTTAAGGCAAGCATATTTGTGGGGTTTTTTTGTTTGTTTGTTTTTGGTTTTTTGAGGCTTGTTTTTTTTTTTNAGTGTTGAGTGGGTAAAGGGGTACAACCAAATTTTGTATAACAATGGGGGTACATGGACTGAAACACATATTAACATACAACACAGATTATAAAACACACTGCTGCATGGCAGTCCAGCTTTCTGTGTCATCTGAGAAAGGAAAATTGCTGTCCCTAAACCACTTGGGTATGATGGAGGCTGAGCAGGAGTGTTTCCTAAGGCTCATGGGTCACCCAGTGTCAATACAGTTAATGCTCCGAGTGTGTGTTAATGGGTTCCAGCTTACAACAGTGAAAACCTCTTAATGGAAAACCTCAATAAACAATAAACAAAATGCTCAATAAATGTGCCTTAAAATTGGGACTGTTTGTGTCAGAGCTGGTTTCACAGTGAGGTGGCTGATCTGGGGGTTTTGCAGTGACCCAGCAGCCCTACTTGTGCCCTGACACCACAGAGCTGGGCTGCGCTTGTCCTCGGGTGCTTCATGGAAAATAAATCCCGTGTTGTTTCTGAATATTAGTCTTACTGGCAACATTTCAAGGAACTTCAGAAAAGCAAATAAGGTATAAGGTTACTGACAGTCTGTAAAACCAAGGACAGAAAATTTGCTTATACAGCCTGGAAAAGGACAGACTGTTCTCTCAGAGGCTGATGCTTCTGCTGTGTCCAGACTGCATTGATTGGCTGTAAACATCCATATGGGCACCTAGAAAAACTGATAAAAAAACTTTGCTATCAAGGAGTATTAAAGAAAGGGGCAAACCTTTTGATTCTTTATTGCCCATTTTCTTTCCATTAATTTGAATTTGGAATGGACCAGAAGAATTCAGTGGGTTGTACTTCCTTTATTAATTTGTTTTCTCCTCATGATGAGTCCTCTGGCCACTGTCCTTATTATGGGATCTTTCTGACTACGTTTAATAAACATAGAGTTTACTGTAGGTTAAACATATAATTTGCTGCACTGTTTTTTGGTTATCCAAAGTATAACAGTAAGCACTGATACTTGTTTTCAAAACTTGTAGCACCAAGGCACAGATGTGGCTTTTCCTTAGGGCAAAGATACCAGCAAATCCTAAAATAAACCACTGTGGAAATAAAGGATGAAGAGCATGGTCTCTGCTAAAAGAGGTTCTACTGATTCCTTTCTATGAAAAAGAATGGGAAATAAAAAAGAAAAATATCTCAGTTTGGCCAGTCTGTGACAAAACTTAGGCAACCACAGAAGTCAGAAGTTTTCTCTGTCTTTAAACTCTGCAATGACTTTCTATAGCTTTTATTTTTAGCCAACCCTTTGCAGGGAGCACACGAAGGGAGGCTGTCCTCAGGCTGACCGTCACTTTTAGTGTCCTTTTCAGATGAGTTGATGGGCGGTCATCTCATCAAAGGTCATGTCATTTGCTCTGTTGGACAGAGCATGTGCAATCTTGAAAGTCTGCTATAGCAAAATTAGGTTTTAATTTAATTCCCAAGTATTCTATGTGACTTCACTGCTGAGAGTAAATGGTGTTTATGTGGAGGTAAATGTCACTGCAGACGCACTGTCCTTGGTCTGCTGGCCTGTGAGCTGTACCAAGGATCAGAGCTTACACTCCAATTAATTTCAAAATTACAGACATGAGACTTGGTGTAAATACACAACCTTGTACTCACCTTGGTTAAACTTTATGCTGTTCTTGCTGGAGAACAGTGGAAAACCTCAGCTGTCTCAGGGAGAAACCAGCACATCATTCTTCTGCTCTTGTTACCGAATTACTTTTAGAAAGTAGGTAATTCTGTATAAAACCAAGATGTCCTGATGTCTGTTTAAAAAACCAAAAAACCAAAAATAATCAAATAAAATACTTATAATAAGTAAACTTTGTATTATGTAATAGGAGAAGGAGCAGGTTTGGGGCTTGCAGAGGTTTTTGGAGTTTCTGTGGTTTGGTAGCAGGAGTGCTGCTGCCCCTTGCCTTGGTGCTAGGTGGCTGCACCCATGAAGCTGATGGAAAAAGCCAAGCTCCTTGGTGCACCTTTGGAATCTTCACCTCAGGTTTTCAAGGCTGATGTGGGAAGAGTTTAGTATTTTATGCAAGTCATTTTCCATTAAATGTTACTCAGTGCTGGCTTTTATGCTCCCATGTCCTTTTCCCCCACGTCTCTTTCCTGGCTGCAGTGATTGGCTGTGGCCGTGTCCTGGCATATGGGATGGGATCAGCCCGTGAACCCTCTTCCAAAATTTCCAATTTCTTTAACAAAAGCAAGTCCAGACTGCTGGTGCTTCTGGGTTTGTGTGGCATGTCAGGCTGGTGCTACCATTAGAATGAGCTTCTGAAGGATTTAGTATTTTTTTCTCTCCTTTTTCCTCTTGCAGTTTGCAATATCACCTTAAAAGTTCCTTGTTGATCCAGGACTTTTTGGTGTAATCACCAAGTGTGTTTTCCTGACTCAGCGAGCATGCAGAGCTGTAGGTGGCTGTGTCGATGATAACTTCTATTTTCTTAAGTTTCTTTCTGGTACAGTTCTGAATTGCAGTGTGGCATTTCAACGGGAGGTTTGTTCCTAAATATCCCTTTGTTGGGAAAGGTCAGTCACAAGGATGTGCTGGCACTGATGCAGGGACAGGCTGTGCCAGCATGTCAGATGCACTCATATTACATTCCCAAATTATCCCTTCTTGTGAAAAAATGAAATTTTAAAGTGACAAGTAAGTAGTCTGTTGGAGTGTTTATCAGAATGTTGTGGGTGTTTGGGGTTTTCCTGTCTGAGGGTGCTGGGGCACACAATTAGCCGTAAGATACTGCAGGTACAAGCATCTGCATCTAAAAGCTTCTGATATGGGCATAGTTGAGCATTGCTGTGTATGTGGACCTTGTTTCCCAGTGCAGGATTTTTCAAGATACTGGCGCTGTTGTAGCAAGAGTTTCTAAGTTTCAGAAAAAAAGTCATAGTCACCAATAGTTGAGACAAGTTTTTGTCACTTCCAGCAACTTCCCTGCCACAGCCAGCAAGAGCATCCCGTGTCCTCTGTCATGTCGGTACAGAAACATCCTCTCTGTATCTTGCTGCCTAGTGAGCTCTGCAAGAAAGAACAATCACTTTGGGTAATAAAAATGACGTACAAAAGACAGAAGCTGTGATTTATTTTGGGAGATCGAGTAGAGTGGCAAGCAGTACTTTAAAGGTCACTTGTCTCAAACAAACCTTATTTCTCTCTCAAATTTAAAGAGCTATTGCGATGTTTCCTTGCATCTAACTTGCATTAAATGTCTTTCGCAAGAATGTATTGCAGAGTTCATCAGGAGCATCATACATACCCATGTGCTTTATAGCTGATGGAAGTGAAGGGGAGTGCTGGCAGGGGGATTGAAGAGCAGTTTTGATAAATTACTTGTTAATTAATTGGGAAGGCTGGCAGTACTTTGAGTTGGTCATCAGTGGGTTTTTGTGAAAATGAGACACAAAATAATGCGCAACCTTTTTATTTTGAGAGCCGTGTTTTGTTCCATCAGTACTTAGAATTACAGAATGGTTTGTGTTGGGAGGGACTTAAAAGCTCATCTTGTCCCAAACCCCTGCCATGGGCAGGGACATCTTCCACTAGACCAGGTGGAACCCCACTTCTCAGTCTGGGTACAAAAACCAGTGTTCATCACAAGAATCTTGACATTTCAGATAAATTAGAGAAGACAAACAGTATGTGGTAGTGCATATGTGTGGGCGCTGGGATGTCTTTGAGCCAGGACAGGCTTTAACAGCACCAGTTGTTGGTAAAGAGCAGGCACCTGCTATAGTTCTTCTGGGAAATCCTGCAGAATTGGGTCTACTCTTGGTCCTGCTCATTGTTTTACTGGAGCTGGTTTGAAGGTTTGAGAATCTGGATAGAAGGGAGCTCAAAATAGATTTCCTTGTGTCAGTGTTACCACAGTCAGCATGGGATGTGCTCATGGATGAAAAGATTGAAGCTGAAGTCGGAGCTGTTTGTTGGAATAGGGAGGTTATAAAGGTGGGGACAGGCTGCAGAGTTTGCAGCAAACCTGTGGTCTTCAAGCTAGAGGCAGTGAATCTGGGTGTGCTGATCTGTTCTGTAATTTCTGAAAACTCCTGGATGTTTCAGTTCCACTGACCACAGCATTGCAGCTACTGCCAGCTGCCTTGCCGTGTCCGTTAGCCAGCGAGTGCCGCAGTGCTGGCGGATGTGACCTCCCTGGGGAGCGATGCTCTGCCCCCGCTGGGTTGTGGCTCCGGGAGTGTGGCTGGGGGCACTGCGGGGTGCTCCAGGAGCAAGGTGCAGCACGGGCTGCTCCCTGAGCGCTGCCACAGTGCAGGAACATCCTCCATCCACACCCATCCACCCCACAGGAACGTCCTCCATCCACCCCACAGGAACATCCTCCATCCACACCACAGGAACGTCCTCCATCCACCCCACAGGAACGTCCTCCATCCACACTACAGGTGTCACCGGTGAGATGTGGTGCCTTAACCAATGTCCAGGTGTCTGAATTCAGGGAGGAGAATGTGTGGCTTCCTGCCTTGTGCCCCTTGGAGGCGCAGCCTGGAGAGTGCTCTTCTGTGTGTGGCACAGAAACGGGTTCCGTAAGGCAATGTGCCATTTGGATTCCAAAAGCAACCAGACCAGAATTCAATCAGAATCGAATCTCAGCTTCACTATTGCACATTTTGTTGTAATTGAGAGGTCACATCTTGGTGTACGTCAGCTCTTCCCCATGTGCTGACAGAGAGGTTGCCTGTTGGCCACTGGATTGAATTTTGTCACCTGAGTGCTTTGACCTTTTTGCTGTTCTCAAATCCTGAAAACAGGTACTTTCATCCTGGAAAACTTTTTCTGGTGGCTAAACATAGGCTTTAAAGTGTTGTGTTTCCTTTGTATTTAGATCAAGTTCACTACAACTTAAGTTCCCTGACCCTCAATCTGCCAACCTCCTTTCTTCCCCCTACTGCTTGGATGGCATTTTTTGTGTGATTTTTTGTGAGTTTAGCAACCTTCTACTTTCCAGACTTTCTCCTTTTCGTGTGACCATAGATATGAATTTACAGGTTGGATACTTTATACTTTATTTTGTCAGCAAAAAACAAAGCTAGAATAAGGTAAAAATTAGGATAGTGAGGAAGAGTAATGTTTTCTTCCATAGCCCATATGGATTATTGTGTTTGAGTAGTGATTGCCGGTGAGAATGTCATTGGGAGTTACAAGGGACGCAAGATCCCCCACATTCCTTATCACAGTTTTGACAGTAAAATTATGTTGCATTTGTCAGAGGGTCCCCACATTCTTTTTCTGGATGTGGGGACAGTTTGGCAAGACCTGTGGTGCCACCTACGTTTTCAGAGAATATGTAAACTGGTATTTGGTGAAATACTTCTCTTGTGTGCTCTTCAAATAATGGACATGGAATTGTGATGCTAAATCAAAACCTGTTTGTCACTTCTCTTAAGTTTAGGCAGTATTTACAAAGTGATACCAGCTCAAGAGTATTTTCCAGTACTGTCCTTGAATTTGTAGGACTGAATATCTAGTAGCTGAGACAATTGTGTGGAATTTGGTTTGTTTTACAGAAGAAATATTTTCATTTTGATGACAACAGTTGATGCTGTCAGAGTAGTTTTGGACTTTCTTTGCATCAGAACTCTTTTTAAAGAAATAGTATATAACTTATGTAATTTAAAAATGTTAAAAGTGCATAGAGACTTTTATTCCTTGATACAATTTGCTTTTCCTATAGTTGAGTATAATTTTTTAGAATTTTAAAGATAAAATTCTGAATTTTAATGTTTTAAAAGTAAGTATATGTGACAAAAAATAAGCAGCTGAATTAAAGGACTGTTTATTTTACAGTATCCCATGCAGCTCTGAGCTACTGCTATTTTTTTTCACTAGAAAGAATGTGAACTTGAATTATGAATTACTTGAATTATCACTGATTTGTGAACTTGAGTTATGCACTAAAATTTAGGTATCTGCACATGTGTTCATTTACAGATAGATTTATAGAATAGGGGTGTTATTGTACATAGCTGTACCCAAAACACATGATATTCTTTCTGTGTACTCATTTCTTTAAAGGAAATTTAAAGCCCTTTCTAGACCAAACATTTTGTTTAGATTACATTAGTTTTTGTTCTACATTGATATTTTAAAAAGGTTATTCCTGAACCAAGTTGCATAAATTGAACTTAAAAAGAGGAATCCTGCTTCTTCATAATGGATTCCAGTGTCAGCTGAGGTTAAATACTGTGAGCTGTTTGGCCAATGTCATCTGTTTGTCATCTTGTGGTATGTCACTTAGCTGTAAATATCCCAGGCCTTCGTTTTATAGAAAGGTGCATTGTTTTCCATCAGCTTTATGAAATGTGAAGTGTGTGATTGGGTCAGCTTAGTCTAAACTAGAGTTTTCTCAAAATGTATGTCAAGTTACAGGTTCAAATTCTGTTTGATTTTGGTTCAATAACTCAGCAATTCAAATGCAAATTTAAATATGTAACCAAAGTTTTATGAAAAACTTGGTCTTCAAATCAGACTTACACATCTTGCTTTCCTTTCTTTTTCCTGCCTTTCCCTGAATTCCTTTTATTTACAGCTTCCAGCTGACCTTACCAAGATGCATCTCACCGACAATCCTCATCCTCAGGTGACGCACGTCCCTTCGAGCCAGTCAGGGTGTAGCATTGCCAGTGACTCTGGGAGCAGCAGCCTGTCTGATATTTATCAGGTAAGCCTGCTTTGGTTTTGTCGTTTTCCTTCCTTGATGTTAAAACTATTCCATAAAGCAGGAAGAGTGACCCTTTATCCAAGACTTTGGGTAAAACCCTCCTGATGCTTCCCCCTTGTGCCGCCCATGTGACTCACCACTCCCACGGACACAGTAATGCAACAAGCTGCTTGTGAAGCTCTTTTTGTTGCTTCTCACATCTTTCTGTACCACCAAGTATGCTGTGGCTTTTCAAAGTAACATTTGTTGATTCATGGGATCATCTTCCTTTCTGAAATGGAACAAATCTCTTGAAATCAGCCTGGTGTTTCCAATACTGCCCTTGATTATTTGTCTTTATTGCTAATAGCAGATGTTCAGTTCTGCAAACAAAAGTGTGGTAATAAACCCACTTTGCACTAATTGACTGTGGAAATTCTAGTGTGACTTCCTGAGAGTAGAAGTTGGCTGAAAGCCAGAGATAACTTCATTTGTTTACTGATAATACACTTAATAAGTTACCTGTCTTGTGTCAAATCTCGGAGCTCGTTTCATGGGTGTTTATGTCCTGATTGATGAGGAGGCCTCAGGTTGGGTTTGCGTTGATCAGTAATTTCACAGCTTTTCCACTTCCAAGCTGCAGTTTGACCACAATACAGAGTGTACAGCGGTTGGTTAGCATGGGGTAGGTGTAACTTGATTTTAGACACCTGTTGCTTTCCCTTAGGTGCTGCCTGGATATTTTTTCTATACTGGAAACAGATTAATGATACCTATTTACAGCAATGTAATTCTTAGGGAACTTGAAAAATAAGACATTAAAGCAAAAATTATTTTAAAACATTAGAAGTAACTCTGCATTTTTGTCCTATTTAATCTACAACCTTACTACCACTTTAGATTTGCTTGCTGCCAGCTAGATCAGGAGTAGCTGGCATCCCTGAGAGTCTCTCCAAGATGCTCGATGAATTCTCTTATTTCAGAGAGGCTGTGCTGGAAGATGGTGTTTTGTATCTTGATTATTTTTACTCTTTTTTATTTTCTGAATCAGAACTACATCGGAATTGATGTTAGGTTAGAACTAGGATTGAGAGAGTCCAAGAGGCTACAGCACCAGGAGCAGTGGGGCTGGAGAAGGCCTGCCAGGGAGATCACAGCAGGGCCACCACACTGCTGCTCCTGCATCTTTCTGATCTGTTCCAGCCATGGGGATGGGGACCTCAGCGCCAGCGACGGGCTGTCATTAGGGTTAGGGTTAGGGTTAGGGGTGGGAGGGTCACACGTCCTACGGCTGCATGGGCACTGCCACTTGAGAGGGCATTGCAAGGCCATCTCAGCAGGGCACTGCAGTTGCCTGCCTGAGTGGTTTGGAGAGGTTACTCTAAGTGAGAAGCACTTAGAATATATTATTGATAACAAAGATATCATTCTAGCAGTGATATATTGTAATACGTGAATACTCTTTATCATGTGTGGGTAATTGCCTTATGTCTACTCATCCATAAATGACAAAAGAGCATAATTGCTAAACAATAAAAATTATATAAATGAAATAAATTATGGAGAAATATATTTATATGCACTGTAGCAAATAAACCATTGTGCTAGGTATTTTGTACGCTAAGGAATAATCAATGTGAAAGCGGCTGCAGATTTTATATTAGTTTTTAGGAGTTAGGATTTTCAGGTAAGAATTTCCTTTTCAATGATATTCACCTGTCTGGTTTTGCATCCTGAAGGAAATGAGGACATCTGTTAGAGAATTCCTGGCTGGCCAGGTTGATGCTGAGGCAGGTCACCACTGTCAGACTCAAGTGAGATCTTGAAAGATAATTTTACAACCATGTATGGTCAGAGCTACAGTGACATTAACTGTGGAAGATAGCATTAGAGAATCGAGCATTTGATGAGCTGTGAGTCAAGGGAAGTCATGCTACAGTCATGTCCTTAGGGGGGAAAATCCTCAACAACCCACAGGGATTTTCTCCCCTTTATTGTTTTGTGAAGTTTTAGTATCTTTTTCTCATATGCCTGATGTGCAAATAGTAACCTGTTAAAAGGTGTATTTTATGTGCATTTGTGTATTTTATGGGTTTTATTGCAGTAGCTGTAGCAGTTAGTGTTGGAGAATTCTCTTACTGTTTGTCACAAATCTATAAGTGATCACCAGGTAACTGCTTAGTAATAGATAGATGTTGTGTAATAATGCCATTGCACAATATTTAACACAGCATTATATTGCAGCAACACATCACTATAGACAGATTTTGAAATCATAAAAAAGAAAAGTGGTTTCCCCCAGTATTCATCATGTTATGAAGGTAGAGAGTGTCTTTCATATGTAATAAACCTACATTTTGAGTGTGATGTATTGACTCCATAATTGAAAACATTTTTGGTACAGAAAAACACAGCTTTTCATGAAGTATTTAGGAAATGATGCTTTGCTTTTGCAGTCAGCTTCATATGTATCATGCCAAACTTCACATGCCAAACGCTTTAGGAATATCATTGGTGTCACTAATATTCTGAATAATTTTGATTAACGTAGCCTCGAAATGACCTTTTGAATTAATGGTATCTTAACATTAACTTTTACAGTAAGTAGTACAGACATCTTTCCAGAATCAGAAAACATGATTAGAACCATAGAACCAAATAATGAAACAACGTTTTATTAAGATATGTAAAGATTTTCTCTTCATCTGTGTACACTGCATACATGGATAGTGTTGAAATGAGGTTTCACTTGTTCCAGCTGCCTCTCAGTCCAGAATAAAGCCCATTTCCAGTTAAACAGGAAATGATGACCAGAAGAAGATTCCTGCTTGTAAGCTGTGCTGTGGAGACATTGTGTTGAATCCTGGGTTAGTTGCAAAAAGTGATGAAAATTTCTGTTTTTCTCTCTTGCCCTGTACTATTGTTGCTATTCCCTGTTGGAGATTTCAGTGTTTTGGTGTCTGAAATATGGACACCAAAATGTCCAAATGTGTGTATTGTAAATTCCAGCTTACTTGGAATACTGCAGAGCAGTTGTCTTTCTGTTACAGGGGTCCTCAAGGAAAAGGAATTCAACAGGTATTATAAAGGGAAAACATCTTTCTTTGCCCTTTTATGGGATAGGGTCTAAGCCAGAGTCACACAGAGAATGCAGGTTGTCTCTCTAGATGGGGTTGGACAGGGTTTCACCTCTACTCTCGGAAATCAGTTTCTTGTATCAATACCTGGTAATCATCTTCTATCAGTGATCAACCAGTTTGCAACAATTTTTCCTACCTGTTTATTTCTATCAGCGCTGTGCTGAAAGTTTCTCTCTCCTTTCACTTCTTTCAAAATCTTTCATTTATCACTTTGGGAGTATGCACGCTTTGTGGGCAGCATCATCATTGTCCAGCAGTAATTCCAATTGTGGCTAAGGCTTTGATATTAAAATGGATTATCTATAAAATATTTATCAAGGATGTGTATTTCCATGGATACCCTTGTGTCATGGACCTGATCCTGAAAATCCATATTTGTGAGAGCTGAGGATTGCAGCTTCTGGCTTCATTTTGTACATCAGTAATTCATAAATGTTTGTGTTAGGAATGATTTTTATATTTGATAATGGAAACAGCTGGAGCATCGTGGTTGGGAAGAGCAGCTACTTCTGCAGATGGCTTTATGAGCAAAATCCTTCCTGTTCCTTCCAGCACTGCCTGACCTGCCAGCATTCTGTCAACCATCTGCACGGAATCTTTGAAACAGTTGGAGGACCTGCTCCTGTTGCAGTTTGATCAAAACGTAACTTTCTTATCAAGAAAGGAGTTGATTTGTCTATTTTCCTATATCAGATATAAAAAATTCGGTAGAACCAGTAGCCTCAGTTTTTCCGGTTCAGCACGGGTGTATCAAAGTGAGGATTGGTGCTGCTCTTTGTCTTAGCATGGAGAAGTTGGTAAATTGTGGCTATTTAGGTGAAGAAATGCTAGAAAAGTCCTTGAATAAAACGCTGTACTGATCATGTGCTGCAGAGACTCTCCAAGTACAATTTGCGCTTGGGCTTAATTCCAAAACTGTTAATGTGAGCTACAGAAGCCAGTGAAGTGATGTAATGTAAAACAGATTTAACCCTCTCTGTATTGTTACCCTCCTCTGGAAGAAATACATTTTAACAGTTTAGGCTTTATTTATTAGGTTTGCTGGCTAATTGCCAAAAGGAGGACAACTCCAAGGCTCAAGGTTATATCTAAGCCCCAGTATTTTTTTTTTCTGGTGTAGGAAGACAAAGTTGTTCCTCTGTGCAGGTATTGGGGCTCACATCAGCATGGAGTGTGTGGGGAGATGGAGACAGTGCAGTCTGGTATGATTAAATCACTTAAAATGAATCTTGTTTTATGTGAGGCCATAAGAGCAGGAGAGCAGTGACCAAGTAAGGACCTTCTGGTCAAAATGAAGCACAAGAAGGAAATGCATACGGTGGAATCAGGGATATGTGTCCTGGGAGGAATATAGGAACGCTGCCCAAATGTGTAGGGTAGGATCAGGAATGGTAAGGCTTATTTGGAGCTGGATTTGGCAAGGGATGTGACAAAAACCAGAAGGGCTTCTACAGGTACATTAGTTAAAAAAAAAAACAAACCAAACCAACCGGCCAAAAAAGACAGATAAAAATTGTGCTTCACTCCCCACCTAACTAAGGCAGGAGAACTGATGCCATGGAGAAGGCTGAGGCACTCAGCCGTTTTTGTCTCAGTTTTCCCAGGTTGCTTTTGCCACATCTCTGTACTCCCTGAACATCAGGGTGGGGACTGGGGGAACGAAGTCCTTCCCGTGGGAAGAGAAGGTCGCGTTGGAGACCCCCTGAGGATCTGGACATGCACAGGTCCGTGGGACCCGAGGCCGTGCCTGGCAGGGTCCTGAGGGACTCGGCGGATGGAGCTGCGGAGGCACTCTCATCTGGCAGTCGTGGCTTCATGTGAAGCCCCCAGAGACTGGAGAAAAGGGAATGAGGCCTCAGGGATACTTTATTGCACCCTGTCAATACTTAAAACAGATTTATGAGAAAGACCTTTTACCGTGTCCTGTGGTGACAAGGGACAGTGGTTTTAAACTGAAATAGGTAGATTTTAACTTGGATATAGGGAAGAAAGTCTTGCTTGTGAGGGTTTTGAGACACTTGTCCAGTGTCCCATCACAGTGTTCAAATTCGTCCTTTATTTTGGATGTTTTGTGAACATGCAAGGTACTTGATGCCTTAGCTCAGTGTTTTTGTAGAATCTCAAGGATTTCTTCGAAGTGAAAGTGAGTGTTGTAAATATTCTCATTTAAAAACAAACTCCATTTTCTGCAAGTTTCTATATAATTGCCTTATACTTTTCAGTGACACATTTTGTTGTTCAAATTTCTGAATTTAAACAGAAAAATCATTTGCATTCTGGCTTAAGCTTTAAAAAAAGTGACTGAGCAACTACTCTTTAGAAACTGAGACTTTGAAACTACTTTTTTTCCCCTTCCATCTGTTTGGAAATTTATTTTTATGCCATTACATCATTTAAACTGTACAGAAGGAATTAATGCAAATGATTCCTATGTGATTCTGCTTTTCGTTGCTGGTATTTTGTTCTTGTTCACTGTTGTCTTATGTGTCTGCTCAGTGTGATGTCTGTGTTGCCATCTATTGCTGGCAGTAGAAATGTGTCCGCAGGCATTAGGTAACCAATGGTATTACTAAACTACATTATTATTTTGTTAATACTATACACTCAAATGGTGAAAAAACAATGTCACGTGAATTCACAAGAAAGAGAATAAAATGAGAATCGAACAGATTTCAGCATAACATGTTTTCCTCAGTGTTCAGAAAGGGAGCTGCTAGAGTTGATAGTTAGACTTGCTGGTCACAGAATTAAACTTCTTTAAAATTAGCTACCTCAGACCATAAATCATCGAGCTGAGAACATTGAACTCTGTCTGATTGATGTTTTCTTTGTAGGCTACAGAAAGTGAGATGGGAGATGTTGATTTAACGGGTCTTCCGGAAGCACCTGTAGACTCTGAAGATGAAGAGGAGGAGGAGGATGAAGATATTGATAGAACTTCTGATCCACTTCTAGGGCGAGATGTTGTCCGAGAGTGCCTTGAGAAAGAGCCTGCAGATAAAACTGATGATGACATTGGTGAGGAGAAAAAATACAGTAGTAAAATTTACATAAGGCTGCTTCATCTAACATCTGTAAGAGAAGCATAACTGAAAACTTTTTAATGAGTTAATTTTCAATACATATCTTAATAACTGAATGACGTCTCGCTTTGCTCTATTGATACTCTTAATTGAAGGATGTCTTCTCTTGCTATCTGAGAGACTATTCTTTCTGAGAATCTAAGTATTTTGAAGTCTTTGTGATGCACAAGATGTGAAGTTTTACAGTCCTTGTGTGCGTTGATGTAATGGGACAGGTAGCAAGGTAATTTTGACTGTCTGAAACTGTTGAATTAGTTACTAAATAGCAAAGAGAACATACTATTACCGAGTGTAGGTATACTTAACTGTAAACTACAAAACAGTTAAAATTAAGATAATTTACTGCAGTGTTTAACTAGAAATTGGCATGAATTTCAATAGCAAAATTTGCTTTCTGCTGTACTTCAGATTGCATCTCTGAACACTGGAAGATCATTTCATACTCCTGTCTATCTTATAATTGCTGTACCTAGGGGTATTTTTAATTTTTCCTAATGTTTGAAGCTAAAGTGCTTTTACTCTTAGCTAGACTGCTGCCCTGAGAGCCAAGAGAACACCAGCAAGGCTGTGGAACTGAGTTCTGGCTGTTGATGACAAAGTGCACACTGGGCTCTTTTAGCCACAGGCACTGATGGGAAGTGTAACACCACTGAACAAATTTTGAATAAATTTAACTGGAGTTTAATATACTTGTGGAGAGTAAGGAATCGAGGGAAACCCTGGGCCTTGCGGTCATCATACCAATGTTTCCTTTGTCCAACAGAACAATTATTGGAGTTCATGCATCAACTCCCTGCCTTTGCGAACATGACCATGTCTGTGAGGAGGGAACTGTGCTCAGTGATGATATTTGAAGTTGTAGAGCAAGCAGGAGCTATCATACTTGAAGACGGCCAGGAGGTAAGTCTCTGCTCCCAAAAGAGGTGTTAAATCAGTCAGTAGTCAGGCTCTGATAGGTGCCCTGAACCACTGTCTTGAAATCTCTCTTCCTACTTGCATCAAGACATCTGAAATGGCATTTTTGTTCATCCCTCCAGGAAGTGGTGAGGTAGACTCATATCTGGTAGTGACTAAATGGGTACCCAGGGAAAGAATGTTCATTCTCACTAAATGGTACAAATCTATCATAGCAATTAGCCTACTTATTAAGAAAGCAATCTATTCATCAGCACTTCCTCCTCCAGAATCAGTTCTGAAGTGAATGAAGAGAGCTGAAAAGCATTCCTGTTTCAGTCTCCATCTCGTGCCTTACAGTGCAGTTTTGATGAATTAAATGTTGTGGAGAGGCGGTGACAACAAACTAGAGGCTACAAGAATGAGCCTTTCTGAGATAAAAGCTTACAAAAGTTGTTGAATTAGCTTCACTTCTTAATTTTTTTTTTCCTTGCTTCCTCTAGCTTGATTCTTGGTATGTTATTTTAAATGGCACAGTAGAAATCAGCTATCCTGATGGGAAGAGTGAGAGTCTCTGTATGGGAAATAGTTTTGGGATTACTCCCTCTCTGGACAAACAGTACATGAATGGAGTGGTCAGAACCAAAGTAGATGATTGTCAGGTAAGCTTGCAATTCTATATAACTACCTCTTATTTTTAAGTATCTAATAAAAGAAAACAGTTTGGAATGGGTCTAGGGAAGGCTACAAAGGTGCTCTGGGAGCTGGAGCTCCTCTGCTGTGGGGGGGCTCTAAACAGAGTGGGAGAGTTGAAGTTGTTCAGCCTGGAGATGGGGATGCATTAATATTTTAGATACTTTAATTGCTGTTGTTGGCCTTGGGGACAGTTCGTGTGTATAGCCCAGCAAGACTACTGGAGGATTCTGAACCATGTGGAAAAAAACACTCATAAAGTGGAAGAAGAAGGAGAAATTGTGATGGTGAAGGAGCACAGGGAGCTGGATCGCAGTGGAACCAGAAAAGGACACATAGTTATCAAGGTGTGTTTCTTTCTATACTTTCCATTAATCTATTAAACATTTATTTATTAGTAAATAGATACAATTTCAGTTTAAATCTAGTGTATATACTAGATTTAATACATACTAGATATATACTACTGTATATATAGTTTTGTCTGTGTCAGTTCAAAAAACTTGATTGGAAGGAATGTGCATTATAACCCAAATTTATTTCCATTTCCCCTTTAATAAAGTTACATACATTGTAACCTGTTCAACTCATACATTGAGTTTTGTATTAGGAGCACCCTTTGGGGTCTTTATGACATTTTTATTTTGTAATCTGAAAGGGGAACTTAAACTGCTTACTAAAAAATAAATTGAAGGGAAGTTACTAATTGTTTAAGCCAGGTTTTACCGATGCAGAATGTCAGGGCTGAGAGAAGCAGGAGGATTTGATTTAAATGTGTTGGTGCATTTTCTCCTGACTTGGCCATAACTGAACTTTCTAAAGGCATTATGCTATTCATGTGGGTTTGTTTAATTACTCTGTAGGGAGAGGTAGTGATGAGAGGTATCAGTTATTTTTTTCATTTGCTTTTTTAAGGCAACACCTGAGAGACTCATCATGCACTTAATAGAGGAACATTCTATTGTGGATCCAACCTACATCGAAGATTTTCTTTTAACATACAGAACATTTCTAACAAGTCCCTTGGAAGTTGGAAATAAACTCTTGGAATGGTTCACAGTGGACAGCCTCAGGGACAAGGTTGGTTGGAGTCTAAGAGATAAATATTTCTGGTGAAAATGTATTTAAATTGATCCCTTTTTGTATTGCCGATAAACTAGGATAAATAAAGCCAGGTTCCACTCTATCTATGTGTGCATATTCATATCCAAAACCTTGATAGTCTTGTACTTATATCATTCCAGTTTGTTGATTCTTAGCCAGTCTTTTTATGTCTTCTAGCCTTGAGCTGAGGAAGTCCAGCATACTGTCAAAACACTAGATGTTTTATATAGGAAGTTCTGCAGGGTCTGCTGTGGTTACTGCTTCTCTTCTTGCCTCTTTCCATGCTTTTCATTTTGGCAACTACTGGTTTGTAATAAAAGGAAAGATAAAGAGAAGTGTGTCATCAAATAACAGCAGAAATTGTATAATTTTAGAGGAGAAACTGCTATAGACTTGGATTTTTTTTATAATATGGGTGGATAATATAGTTGTCAGACTGACTTTATCATGAGTGATAGTGACTCTGTAGCACCTACAGAAACAATCTGAATATTTAACTAAAATTTCTTGGAAGAAGGCTTTCTATTATCACAACTAGAACTTCCTTCAAAGGAATCATTAGGATGCTTTAAAAGGTGATTTTCATGAACAATGTCAGGAAGGCTTAGCTGAAGATGGATTTATCCATCAGTGGGTACTGGGTGATGTAGCCAGTATTTTTTAGGTATAAAAATACGGTTTTTTAAAAAATTTTTCATTTCCTTCCACAAATAAAGGCAAAGAGGAGACGATTTCCAGTGTAAATGTCTTTTTCCTATCAGATACAGTAATCTGTTTTATGTTCTTCTGCCACGTCCAAGTATTCCTCTGTTTAAAGATTATATATATATATATATATATATAAACA
>WBMY01013876.1:669852-708847 GCA_013397315.1 Donacobius atricapilla
ATATATAAACTTATTTTGTTTTTACAGGTTACCAGAGTGGTGTTGCTGTGGGTGAACAATCATTTTAATGACTTTGAAGGAGATCCTGCCATGACTAGGTTCCTGGAAGAATTTGAAAAGAATTTGGAAGATACGGTAAGAGCAAAAAAGAATGAGTGTCACATTTTCTAGTACTACATATTTCATTTTTTTGAGTGTTACCAGTGCCTAACAGCTGTAGTCTCTCAGTGTAACAGTTAGCAGGTGGCTTTTAACATTGGATATATTTGTTCTTATGTATAAATTAGATATAAAGGCCATATAAAGTAATACCTATGGCACTCACCTAGGAGTTTTTGCATTTCTGCGAAAGAGAACAAGGTTTATTTAGTAAGATCTGAAAATCTGGCATCAAAAATGTATTTTCTGGCACTTGGGCTATTTTTCATAACTGTTTTTCCATTTCTGATAAAAGAGACATTGCACTGCATTTTGTGTCTTCTGTGTTACAGAAAATGAAAGGCCATCTCAGATTGTTGAATATTGCCTGTGCTGCCAAAGCAAAATGGAGACAAATCACCCTGCAAAAACCTTCCAGAGATTCTCCCCTGTTTTTCAGCCTTCTTGGAGGCAGTGACAAGGGGTTTGGTATTTTTGTAGAGACTGTGGAGATAGGGAGTAAAGCAGCAGAAGCTGGACTTAAGCGTGGTGATCAGGTAAAAACAATTATGTTAATTTAAGACATTCTGCTTCACTCACCTCCTGGTTGTTCTCAACAGAAATGTTATGCAGTGTACACACTGGCAAGTGTGGGAATGCCACAGCTCAGCTTCCATTTATATCTGTTAAATGGGTTTCTATTAAATAGTTCTCAAACTATGTAAAATATTTAAATATTCAAAAAAAAAAAGGGAAAAGAAACCAAGTTATGGTTATTTTTTGAAACTTTCTGATTGGCGATATAGTTACATTGAAACCATCAGATTGTTTTGAGGGGTTGATTCTCACCTAATGTGTTTGAGCCCAGCTCACTGGGGCAGGTGGAACACTGACAGGTCAGTCAGTGAAAATACAGCTTTTGAAATTGTATTAGATCTGTGCTTCATGATTCACCATTTTTGATTAATTGCAAGAATGTCATGTTATCATAGCAAAGAAGCTTATATAAAGCATTTTTCAAATAAAAAAAGTCCTGACTTATTTAGAGGATATAACTTCTCTGACATGATGAAGACGGTTATTTTACATGGAACGTTTTCATTCTGTAGCTGCTATAAAGAAGGTATGGTAATTTCTGTGAAGTTCTTACTATGCCTGTATACCTTTGTATTCGTAAGTCTGTCAGACAGATACTCTCCTAATAGTCCCCTTTTTATTTCTTAAAGATAATGGAAGTAAATGGACAGAATTTTGAGAACATTACCTTTGCAAAAGCTCTGGAAATCTTAAAGAATAACACACATCTCTCCATTACTGTAAAAACAAACATTTTTGGTGAGTAGACTTTATATATGATATATTTTTATGTGTGAAGGAAAAACTCCACTCCTGGCTTTATAAGTGCAGTAGGATTCCACCTTCTTTTCTCCAACTTTCTCTTGAGGTGAGAGGTTGTGCAGAAGTCCCTTTGTTGTGCCTCTGTTTGCTTGGTAAGTTCTCATGTGCCAAGGGCTGCATGTTGAGTGGCACAGAGCCAGCACAGGCAGCTCTTCAACTCCCTGAGAAATCCTCAGATGACTGTTTAAGCTGATTTAGTGTCCCTCCATGCAGTAGGGCTGAAACAAAGCCAAGGGATCTGGACCAAAATATTTTTTGCCGAGAAACTGCAAAAATACAAGGCTGGGATTTTGTAGAACTTTTTTCATGACTGTAAGAATGAGAGGATAAATTACCTTTATAATTGAAAAGGGGATATAAAAAGTGGCATGGTGTTTAAATATTGGCTTTTAATTGTCATCATGAATATAAACACCTAAATACCTCTTTAAAATCTCAGTTAAATAATCTATTCTTTTTCCATAGTCTTGTTCAGGCAACAGAATAACAAGAGCTACAGAAAGGAGGAGACTGTGCATAGAATAGCTCCTTTTTCCATAGTTGTATCCACATCTTCAGATGGTTTTTGTTTCCTATTTCCTTCCTCCAGTTACCTGCCTTTGCTCACTATTGATTTTCTTTTCAATTATTAGACTATGTTTATCACTGTGCAGCTAAAAAGGTTCAAGCCCTCAGCAGTAGGTTATTAGCATAATACCAAAAAAGCTTGAAACAACCAGAGTCCCCAGTGCTCCAGACTAATGTGAAATGATGTGAAATGAAGCATCACTCTAACTGAGACAGTGATAGGTCGTTCATTTGTATTATAAATGTGAGCAACATACATTTACAAGTGGGCTCTAATCTCCCCCTGCTAGCTGATAGAATTTCAAGGTGGTTTCTCTGATAAATTTTAATGAATTAATATCTTGAAGCTTTTTTCAACAGTGATACTTATCCTGACTTTTTGAGTGTTAAGTGTCTGGTACTGACTATGAGCAATTCCTGTTGTCTCTGTTCAAATCTATACTGGGAAAGCTTGTAGCCTTAGCTTTTATTAGACAGCAGAAATGTACCATTTAATTGGACTTTCTGTACAGAAAATCTTGGTTGCCTTGCTGCAAAGGGACAGTCTTGAGTAATTTGCTTTGTTTTCAGTTCTGCATTCTTCCAGTATCACGATATTTCCAGAAGAAAATACTGAATTTTTGGCTTGAAAGATTTTCAAAGATTTTTAAAAGATCTTTAAAGAAATAGTTGATGTTGACAAGACAATTTGAAGCTTTTTTTTCCACCTTATATATGTAGAAAGAAACAGAACAAAACCCCTCTAATTTCCATGGAATTCTAGCTATGAGAATGTCATTGTGGGTTATAGACTAGCTTAGTTTCAGAAATGCAATAGGAAATTTGGTGCAGCTTCTGCTCAGTAGTGTTAGTAGAAGCAAACCAAGTCAGTTTTGGAAAATCAGCAGTCTGTGTTACAGTTACTCTTGAAGAAACATGGACACTCCATTACCTAAAAGATGCAAACAAAAAAGCCAATAAATGCATAGTACTTATTGCCCTGAATGCAGTGTTTCCTTATTCTGTCTCTGGGACATGGGAAGCAAAAGGTTTGAGGGGAAAAGAAGAATTCATCGTGAAGTTCTGAGTGTGCAAAGGTTACTCACAACAACTCTATCTTCTCTTCCAGTTTTTAAGGAGCTGCTCTGCAGGATAGGACAGGAGAAGAATGGAATTCCACATATTCCAAAAATTGCAGAAAAGAAAAACAACCGTTATTCTATCCCTGATATGCCTGGAGATGTGGAACAGATGTTTCCCCGTGAAAAAGGAAACAAGAAAATGAAAGCAAACACTGTATCTGGTGGAAGAAATAGAATCAGGAAAATTTTAGACAAGACCCGTTTTAGCATCTTGCCTCCAAAACTGTTCAGGTTTGTCAGACTCTTTTGTCAAAAAGTAATGGTTCCTTATTAGGTTGTGATATTTTAATCATAGAATGGTTGGAAGGAGATTGGGTTGAGATTGAACTTAAAAATCTTAAAGACTATCCCATTCCAACCCCTCCCATGAGCAGAGGCACCTTCTCTACACCAGGTTGCTCCAAGCCCCATCCAACCTGGCCTTGGACACTTCCAGGGATGGGGCAGCCACAGCTTCTCTGGAGAGCCTGTGCCAGGGCCTCACCACCCTCACAGGGAGGAATTTCTCCCTAACATCTACCTAAAACATACCCTCCTTCAGCCTCAGGCCATTAAGAGATACCAATTTCTTAGTATTTCTAGTCATTATAGCCATGTTGCTTATGTTTTTTAAAAAATCATGGCATCTGCCCCATGAATGCAGAACAAGACCAAAATATCTTTTCTCTCCCGGTGAACGCTTTCAAATCTTTTTCCCCGTCCTTGTTTTGAAAGCCTGTCTGCAGCATGTAATTAAAACAGCTGAACACCATTATTCTTCTTGGTTTCATTCATCCCAAGATGAATAGAAGGAGTTCCCTACAGATAATTGAAGCAGAACTGTTTTGCAGTGATGGCAGCGTGAGCCAGTCACAGGATGACAGCATCGTGGGGACACGGCAGTGCCGGCACAGCCTGGCCATCATGCCCATTCCAGGCACCCTCTCATCCAGTAGCCCTGACCTGCTGCAGCCCACAACCAGCATTCTGGATTTCTCTAATCCTTCAGGTAAAACGGCAGCTGGAGGTTGATTTATGGGATGGTTAGCAAGGCAGCTGGGTCAGGGGGAGAACTGCAGCTGTTGATAGGATCACTCCTGCTCAGTGCAGTGCCTGTGCATCCTGTGGGCCTAGCAGGGCCAAACTGGAGATGTACTGAAATCCACACTGCCTGAACCTCTCTTGCCTACTTTTTATAGGTAATGTGGGACTTACTTATTTTTTACAAAGAAATGTATTTTGCCACTTCTGAGAGCCTTTAATTTACTGGAGTGTATTGTCTCTGGTGGAAGGAGATTGTCTTAGTCTGCACCTTTCTCCTTTGCCGTCTCTCCTTGGTGCTTTGTCTTGTCCATCCTTCCATCTGTCAGTATATATTTCGAGCAGTATTGTGGGTATAT
Organism: Donacobius atricapilla; assembly: GCA_013397315.1. NCBI lineage: Eukaryota > Metazoa > Chordata > Aves > Passeriformes > Mimidae > Donacobius > Donacobius atricapilla. Next base: position 674,456 of record WBMY01013876.1, read on the forward strand.
TAGGACTGCCGTGGTACCAGCCCAGTGATGTTCATGTTTCGTGTTTTACAAACATTATGTATATTCAGTGATATATATAAAATCATAAAAAATGTTTTAAGATACATGGTCTGGGCATTCATTGCTGTTGCTGTAGGAATCCAGTTTATGGGGTGGCTGCAGGAGGCATTTGTTGCAACATGCAGCTACCTGTAAATACGTCTTGTCAGAATATTTTTTCCATATTTTAAATAAGTTCTGTACATAATGACATAATCTCTAAAATGTTTTGTGACTGTGATTTATGTGTACGTAAACCTGTAGATTTCTCCTTTAGAAGGGATGTGCGCAGATATATCCTGTCAGATACATAAATATCCATAGCAAAAAAAGTTCCCTTTTTGCTGCAATTCCAAGTCCTTGCTGTCTGCATGAGAGCTTACACATTTTTCTAAAAATCTTCATTTAATACAATACAAGTCACCCCTTAATATGAAATGATGGTAACTAGTTCATCTTGGAGAGAATCACAGAATGATTTGGGTTGAAAAGGACCTTTAATGGTCATCTATTCCAACTCCACTGCCATGGGCAGGGACATCTTCAGCTGGATCACTTAGTTTTACTTTAAGCTTGCTATAAAAAATATGCTGCCATGTTTGAATGTCAGAGAAAACCAAATTATTTCTGACAGCGTACACTTGATAAGTTTTGTAAGCATCTCAATCTTGACTTGATATGTTTTTTTTCTTTTTCTCCGGTGTGCAGCTGTTGGGTTTTACTGTAAGTATCCTCATGTAAAGCATCCTGTACACCTTAATATTGCATGGCTTGCCTGTAAATTTAACACTATCAGATGTTGCACTGACATAGTTACTACTGAAGGGCATTGGATGGCCCTGTGCTCTGTGATTTTCCTTAAAACAAATCCATAGATTCCTATACAGGCACAGTGCTCTGCTGAGGCTGAGCCCTGCATTTTATTGCCATTTCTGCCCCCAGCACACTGAATGACCTTTGGCAGGCTCCTCTGCTTCTCTGTGGCCTTGCTTTAAAGGGATGAAGTTGCTTATATCGCTTTCATAGAACTGAAGTTTCAGAGGATAACAGTTTGAGATTTAGTTTGTTCTTCTGTTGTACTTCATAATGAAAGTTCTGTGCATGCCAACTTGAAATGTGCTTTGTATTGTCAAAATGAGTTGAATAATGCATAAAAAATTTAATTTAATAATTTATGTTTGCCTGCTTAAAAGCAAAGACCATGAAGACCGAAGTGTGCCTGTAATTTGTGTTTCTTAACTGTCACAAGTTACATTGTTTTGGTTGCATGGTTCTTCTTCTCTTTATTTACTTTTTCCTTTTTTCTCCCCAATTAAATTCAGTTTTCAGTTTTACACCTTGTGTGTGTTCTGGTTTTTAGGTATGTTGATACCAAAGTATAGATGTTTCCCTCTTCTGTTTCTTTAGTATCACTTTTATGTATGCAGGCACTGCTCTAATTATTCAATATGTCATTTTCACCACTTTCACTCTGAAATAAAGTACGAACTACTTACTTCTCCCTTATATTGCCCCTGTTCACATAGATACTGAACTTCTCATGTTCAGCTAGAACCCAGCTTCTGATGAGAATGTTCTAATAATGTGTTTATCATAATCATGAAATTGTTAGAGGAATTAGCTTTCAGTCAGAATTTTTTTAATTCAATCAGAATTGTTTTCTTCCATCTTAAAATTTATTTTCAGCTGATGTTGAGCCTTTCTTTTTTCCAATGGGTGGGACCTTTGGTGCTGGATCATAGATTACCTGCTTACTTTTTACCTTGAAATTCCTTCTACTTGTGCTTATAACACCTTTAAGTCCTGACACAAGAAAGAGTTAACCCCAAGGTCGCTGCCCTCAAAGATCTTTGTTGCCTCCTTAAGCAGTCAATTTTGATAGAAGAAAATCAATGTATAGGCAGTGGGGTGAGCAGCATCTAAACCTGTGCTCCGAGAGCTGCTGCTGGGAGTGCCTGAAGGACCTGGATGCTCTGCCCAGCAGTGTGATTCCGTGGGCTGGTTCCTCTTGCCCAGAGGGACACCTGATGATCACCGGTGCTCCAGGGCAGGTCACAGCTCTCAATCCATGGATTTGGCACTCACCACTATGCTTTTAAGGGCTGGACAGACAGCAGTGAGAGAGGGGAAGGGCTGTTTAGGAGGCTGTTGCTTTAATGACAGCCCTTCCCTTCCCTTCCCTTCCCTTCCCTTCCCTTCCCTTCCCTCACTGATCTCTGATGCAGGAGTTATGGCACATCTGCCTCTGGTGTGGTTTTGGAGAGCTTCAGACTCTGAAGCCTTGGCTGAGGGCTCAGCAACAGCCTCCCACCTTCTCAGGTTTGCAGAAAAGTTGTGAAGTTTTAGTCTTCAGACTTCAGGGAAGGGAGAAACTGGGCTTCCCTGTGCTTGAAATTACTGTGCATTTTGACTCTTGACATTTTTTTTAAAATCAGTTTTATTTTGAAAATCAAACTTTCTGTAATAGCTAATAGAGCAAATTATTTGCAATCATCAAGCTATGAATTAAACACATGTTTCTGTAGATACTTAATTCCTGCTGTAGACTGCCTCAGATAAAGCTGTTCTCTAATGCATTTATAATACATAAAATGTGCCATAAATAAGTACACCAGCCAAAGAATTTACTGCTGGCATCAGCTTAGTTCCTTCAGGGGAAAGAGTGAGCGTAAAAGCTCCCTAGTTCTGGGAGCAACCAAATCTCCTTTCCTCTTCATATCCTCCCACCCCAAGCCCATCCATCCATACTCGGTTGCTTCCTATCCCTGGCTCTGACAGACACAAGAGTGCCAAAGCAGGAATGGTGCTGCCAAAGTTTTTAAGACACACTGGGAGGGAACACTGCACAGTCTAGTTCCATACCTTGATGTCTTATACTTTGACTGGGTTCATGGGATGGTAGAGTAATTGAGTTGTAGAAAAGCAGAGAGGAGAAGAGTCTTCTTTTTTTCCTTACAAAGATGAAGAAAAAGCCAGAGTATTTTAAACAGTCCAGCATGTTTTTTTCCCCAGAAGCTGGTTGTTTTTGTTTCCTGATGATCAAATGGGGCAGTAAATCATAGAATCACAGAATGGTTTGGCTTGCAATGGACCTTAAAGATCATCTAGTTCCACCCCCTACCTTCCACTAGACAAGTGCTCCAAGCCCCATCCAGCGGGGTGTTGAACACCTGCAGGGATGGAGAGTCCACAGCCTCTCTGAGCAGCCTGTGCCAGCGCCTCACCCCCCTCACAGGGAAGAATTTGTTCCTAATATCCAATTCAACCTGCCCTCCTGCAGCTTAAGCCAATTCCCCCTTGTTCTGTCACATGCCCTTGGGAACTATCTCTCCAAGTGACCTTGTGTCTTTTCAAGGGAAAAGTGACTTCACACATTGAAGGTGTTACGCTCTTTTTTTAGATATTCCAGATCAAGTGATAAGAGTTTTCAAAGCGGATCAGCAGAGCTGTTACATCATCATCAGCAAAGACACTACAGCCAAGGAGGTGGTGAGTCATGCTGTGCATGAATTCAACCTGACAGGAGCCCCGGAGACCTATTCCCTGTGCGAGGTGTCCGTCAGCCCCGAGGGTGTCATCAAGCAGCGGCGCCTCCCGGATCAGTTCTCCAAGCTGGCTGACAGGATTCAGCTCAATGGACGGTGAATACACCTTGTTTTGCCTGGGTTTTATTTGGCTTTCAGGACTGAAACATTGGAAAATACCTCCACCATAGTAAAGCCCAACGTCAGGGAGAGATGTTTTAATTAAAATAGACGGTGTCTGTTGGAAGCACAAGCTAGTAAATGCCAGTAACTTACACTTCCCTCTCTTCTTTGGGTCGCCTTCCTCTTTTGCACCCAAAAATCCCTCCCTAAATATACAGGCTTGCTTCATGACAGCTAAATTTAGCAGATCAGGATAATGTATATAGTGGTTTACACTTTGAAGAAAAGGTTATATTTGTTTTGACACTTACCACATGTACTTGAGCATTAAAGTATACAATTGATTTCTTTCTCAGTGTCATGCTGCAATGAACTGATACTAACCTGAGATAAATTCTTCCATTTTTAAGTAAACTGTTTTGAATGTTTCTGAAATGTTAAGTGCTTTGGTTTTATCTGATGACCTGATCCATACCAGAAGAAAGTTTATTAAAGTAAAATATTCTGTAGTTGTCTTTGCCAGGCAACAGAGGGAATTTATGAGTAATAAACTATTGTGTATCTGAAAGTGATTTACCTGGGACCATGGAATGAATTTTCCAGATATATTTTCATTTCCTGAATACTCTGTGCCTCATGCAAATATTAATACGTCACACTAAATTTATGGAAAAAAACACACTAAATCTGTGTAAGATATGTAGAAATACATTAACAGGGATTTCTCAGGACTAGTGTATTTTTAAAATGCTATTTTCACTGCTGAATTTACAAATGGAAAAGTAATGGACCTTTTTCTGAAGGTGAACGCTGCAGCATGTTACAGAGTACAGTGTAAAAATATTAACAAAGAGCTTTTGAAATGCTTATTTACTTAAGTAATGGTGTTATTTTACATTAACTGAAGTACAAGGTTATATTGTCCCTTCTTGTTTCTGTAATGCTCACAGTGATTGGTGTCTTTGTGTTCACAAACCCACTGAAGAGCATCTCTAATGTGTTGTTGTTACTTACATGTGCTTCAGGTATTATCTGAAAAACAATATGGAAACAGAGACCTTATGCTCAGATGAGGATGCTCAAGAGCTACTCCGAGAGAGCCAAATTTCCCTCCTCCAGCTGAGCACCATTGAGGTGGCCACCCAGCTTTCCATGCGGGACTTTGAGTTATTCCGCAACATTGAGCCAACGGAATACATTGATGACCTTTACAAGCTGGACTCCAAAACAGGGAATGCTCACCTGAAACAATTTGAGGATGTCATAAATCAAGAGACCTTCTGGGTTGCCATGGAAATTTTAGCAGAGCCCAACCAACTCAAGAGAATGAAGATTATTAAGCATTTCATTAAAATTGCTCTCCACTGTCGAGAATGCAAGAACTTCAATTCCATGTTTGCGGTGATAAGGTAAAACACTTCCCATTTCTCAGATCTGACTGGTGCTGTCACAGGCAATTCTGGTAATCCAAACAGAAAGGAAAGAAAAGGGAATATCCTGAGCAGAGTATGGTTGGGGCTGGGTGGTTTTCCAGAGCCACACCGGTCAGAGGTGGATTGTCACTGTAGCCTCTGCACTTCAGTCCTGTTGCGGCGCTGGGTGTGACAGTCTCTTTTTCACTGGTACCTTGTCTGGCTGCAGCTGTGGCAGTACCTTGCAGGAAAAGAGGAGATGGGTACAAAGCACTGTTTGACTGATGGACTGCAGAAACCTGCCTGAGCATTATGTCATTTTCTGTGACTTTGGCACCCAATTTCCCTTCTTTTTGTCAGTCATTGTTACTTTTCCAGGGTGCACCGAGTCATATATGTGATGATGAGATTACTTTATTTCTTCCTTCCGTTGTAAGGATTTCCTCAAATCAGTCTTGTTTGGGCTTCATTTTTCTTCGCATTCCTTCTTGTCACCGGCTTGCTTCTCTATTTTATTTTTTCCCTCTTCAATTGCACATTTAAACTTTCTCTTCTGATTTATATGGACTACTGCTGCTTTAACAGCATGAGTTCAGCATTTCCTGTATTTGCAATTATCTTACACCCAGCCTTTACTGTGGGAAAAAAAAGGCACTGTGATTCATCAGACAAAGGTCTGGATTTGTGCTGTATCTCAGCAGCATTGTAGAAAATACCATTTTAAAATATTTTCTCCCATGTCTAACCAGTTCATCAAATGTATTGGCTTGTGGTTAGTCATTAAAGAATTCATGAATTTCTGTGAAGGGTACTGGACAGTCACTGAGACTGTGGCTGCTCATTATGGGGGAATACATGCATGGATACCAATTCTAATTTTTATATTCTGCTCCCTAATTTTTCATGGCTTATTGTAAGTAAGGAAGTATCTCTTTCTGCTTCTCAGTTAAGTCCAGTCAGGCCATGACTAAAGTGTTTTTTTGTCCAAAAAAAAAAGGCCAATAAGTTAGTTTTTGCTTTACTCTTATTTCCAGAAGAATATATTTTTGTTAGCATATGGCACAGGAGTTCTCTTTCTTGCCTTGTCCTGCACAGCAGTTTGGTGCCATATGTCTCATGAAATATGAAGATAACCTTCCTAATGTAGCGTGGAAAAGAGGAGCTGTGGGGTGGCATATGTTTGATTTTTTCATGTCAGAGAAGGCTTTGTTTGGCATAGCATGGAGACAAATTTGTCTAAAAGATGAACCAAATACAAAATAAGTTTTTGAAAAAAAAAAAAATCTGAGAATAGCAAATTCAGTGATAGGTGGCTCTGGATTTGCCAAGGAATGCTGGAGCACATCCCTTTCCAGTTCTGCAAAGGTGAGGACTTCGCAATTATTCCAGAATTTCTTGAGTATAATTGGTGACAAATTATGATTGGGAGGATGGATTTAATTTATTTAATGTTTTTATTTAATGGGTTTTTTTGCATCCAAATAATTCTGGATATATTTTTACCTGGTGGGAATGAGGGCACAGTGACAAGTTTTAGCATATCTGCTGCTTCCAGTTCTCAGTCTGTCACTCATTTACAAATGCTTTTGTCTGAAGCTCTGAAGTCAGAGAATCACAGAAGGGTTTGGGTTGGAAGGAACCTTAAAGATAATCTCATTCCAACCCTCTGCCGTGGGCTGGGACACCTTCCACTACACCAGGTTGCTCCGAGCCCCATCCAGCCTGTCCCTGAGCACTTTAGGGATGGAGCATTAAGAGCCTCTCAGGGCAGCTTGTGTTGGGGGCCTCACCACCCTCACAAGGAAGAAATTCTTTCTGAAGTCTTGTCACTTCTGCCTGGGATAAGCTCTGTGCTGTTCTCATTTTCTGTGCGATCATTGGTTCACCTCATGCATTTTTTTACCATTTTTGTTCTTACCCTGGCAAACATTTTTACAGGAGAGAAGTGGTTCTTAAGTAGATGTCAGTCCTGTGTTAGATATTATTTTGGCAGTAATTTGAAATCTGTACCTTGAGCAGTCCTGGTTTTTACAGTCCTGTTTAAACAGCAGAGGATTATTGTGAGGAACTTGCAGCCTGCTATTCACCCAGTTTCACAGTTAACCTTGGGGAAGTTTTTTTAATCCTTAAAACAACCCCCCAACCCTTTGCTTCCTTCTGAAAGGTAATGATTCCACTCACACCTAATAATGAAATGTTTCTGCCTTGCAGTGGATTAAATCTTGCACCAGTAGCTCGTCTCAGAGGCACTTGGGAAAAGTTACCCAGCAAGTATGAAAAGCACCTCAGAGACCTTCAAGATCTTTTTGATCCATCTCGAAACATGGCAAAATATCGCAACATCCTCAGCAGCCAGAGCATGCAGCCTCCAATTATCCCGCTTTTCCCTGTTGTCAAGAAAGATATCACATTTCTGCATGAAGGTAATGTCAAACAGAGAGAAAATAAATGAAGCATTGAATGTGCTTCAGCCCTTTCTTCAGGGCTCAGTGTGTCAACATGTATCTAACGAAGCTGCCACCAGTGGGATGCTTTTGAGGGATCCTTTGTAGGAGTAAAATAAAATAGAACTGGGAATGCCTAATGGAAGAGACTGGTCCTAGACAAAAATTAAAAATAAAACACATATTTGTAATATTTTGAAAGCCATGCTGTAATCCTCCTCAGCTATCTTCAGGTTTAGGGTGGAAGCAAAGGTGAGTATGCTGTCTGGTAGCTACACTACTTCAAATATTTTCTCTTACAAAAGAAGCATTGCTGTAATGTTGCCAGGTTTTCATTCCATGGTGTGGCATGCACACAGCTCCAGTGATACACGTCCTACTCTTGCTTTCAACATTTTGAAGGGATTTTGTTTAAATGTTTGCATTTTGTTCCCTTTATACAAAGTCCTGTTCACAATGGGTTGAGGTGAACCATTTCCAAATACGCTTAGTTCTTGGTTGTGATGGTTCAGAACTATTTGAACTTCTTTCCTAAGGTGAATGTTGTTAATGTCAATTCTGTATTTATATTATTTTGACATTATGCAAGTGAATTTGGCGTTGTTCACTTACTGCTTTTTCCTCCTACTAATACTTGTTACTTTAGAAATAGATTAATAAAAGAATATAGGGTAGTCCAAATGGGCCTGATTCCATTAGTGTTGTGCGAGAGCATCCTGTTTTCTTGCTACTTTGATTAAAAAATAGTGTTGCTTGTGGGACAGGGACGGGAGAAGGGTAACAAGGGAAGAACTAGAAGCACAGTGGCTGTTCAGAAATATTTATTACTCCTTTTATTTTATTTTCCTCTTATGTGTGTGTTTCAATTATGCAGGCAATGATTCTAAAGTGGACGGGCTGGTAAACTTTGAGAAGCTCCGGATGATTGCCAAAGAAATTCGCCAAGTTGTCCGGATGACCTCGGCAAACATGGATCCAGCTGTGATGTTCAGACAAAGGTGTGCAGTGGGAAGGGCAGTAGCACTGAAGGGCTCTCGGTGTGGGGGGATCTGGGTCTCTGTGTGCATCAGCACACTGATATTTCATTGTGTACCTCATCGTTAACATCTACCATCAAACCACCACCTTTATCAAACTGTGGCAAAACAGTTAATGCTTCCCAGACCTGCTTTGAATGACTAATAAACCAATTTATTGCCTTTAAAAACCACAGAAGAATAAGTTCTAATTTTAATGAGATATTTCTGCCAAATAAAATGTTAGTGTCAGTAGAGTTTTGAGAGAGGTATAATATTATGGGGTACAATATTTAGATATGAGAGAGAGATAGAAAGCACCTAAATCACTGATGTATAGATCTGAAATGTTGTTTCAAAACAAAACCCCACTGATAACATATTAAACTCAAGCTAAATATTTTTTATTTGTTCTAAGCACAGCTTGTTCCACCTACATAATGTTTGATATGTTCAGGCTTCAGCAGGTGGAGGGTGTTTTCTTGGCTTATTTTTCTTATTTTTTTCTTTTTATCTTAATGCTGAATATCACCAGGCTTGGTGTTAACGAAGTGCAGAAAAAAGCAACACAACGTCTGATCTGGTGCTGATTAGCTCCAGATTTTATTTAGTGGTAATGAATTATTTCCTGCATTTCTTTTCTTCCCACTGGCTGAACTAAGAGCATCGTTGGCTCTGTTGTGTCCCTACAGGTCCTGATCCTGTAGGTGTCTATGGGATGGGTGATGGCCTTGCTCCTCGTGCTCACTGGCTGCCTCAAGGCCAGGCAAGACCTCTCCGGGGGCAGTTTGGGGAGTTAGGGACAAGGTCATGTCTGCTGCTGAATAGCCACATGGCTCTGACTTGAGAAAATGACAAAATACTCTCTTGAGCTGCCCGTACCTGTGTGCAGCCCAGCAGAGGAGAGCTTTCTGAGCAGCCTGGAGGGAGTAGCGCAAGCAGAGACAGGGGACAGGATTTGGGTGAATTGTGCTTCATCCACCCAAAATTCCAGGCACCTGTACAGTTGTGATTGTCTCAGATGTGTGAATTCAGTTACATCTGTGCGGTGGAAGGAAATAGGGCATGTGAGGATAAGGGAGCGTTTGTAACAGCATAGAGATTTGGTTCCCTGTGGTAGTCCAGTGGTCAGGATTCACAGAGGATCATCAATTCTGTCTAGTTTTTGTTTGCAAGGCTGGCTATCAGGAAAGATTTTTGTTTTTTTTAAATACAGGCATTTACAGCCAGCCTGGATTGGGCCCTGAGCAGCCTGGTCTAGTGGAAGGTGTCCCTGCCCGTGGAAGGGGATGAACTTTAAGGTCCCTCCCAACAGAAACTGTTCTGTGATTCTGTGACTCTAAAAATGGCCCAGTCTGAACCCAAAATAACAAGTCCTTGTTAATGTTATTTAAAGGTGGGTTTGTTTCACAGTGGAGGTTCACCTTTATACAGTTGGATTGGAATGAGTAAGATTTCATTTTTAGCATAAAATTACAAAGTCAGTTACTGAGAAGTTGTGATTGCTTTTCAGAAACTTCGGCCTTCACAGCTGAAATTAGTCTATAAATAAACTTCCCTGGTGGCCCAGACACTTCATAAGACCTCATGAAGTCTAATCATTAAATAAATTTAATAGTAAATAGTTATCTTTAGTATGTTTTTCAGAATTACAGAACACATTTTAATGACTATAATTTAAATTACACACACTGCCACTAACTGCTTAGGCATCTAATATTAGAGATAGTGCCAAAGATTAAAAGAAAATAATTCTATGTTTTCATGTCATTTATATTAATTTTCATTGCCTCTCGTGTTTGATCTATCAGTTTGCATTATGAAGCACCAAGTAAATGCCTTTGAAGATGAAAAATCAGCAAGAAAGGATGTGTATCAGTGGTAACATGAGACTTGCTCACAAGTTCATTACCAATTAGAGAGAGCATCTAGGCTTTCAAGGTGTATTTGGCCACTGACTTGTTTTCCACCCAACAATCAAGAGGAAACAATATCATAAACTTGAATATTGATAGTGATGATTTATTATACACTTTCAGCAGGCCTAATGCAAAGAATAAATTAATTTAATCTCATTTTCTGCAATATGAATGAGTTGTACTCCATCAAATTTGAATTTGACTTACAGAAAATAAAATAAATTAATGCAAGTTTGATTTTTTCAATTCATAGGTTAAACAAAAAACTGATAGATATTAAAGTATTTGTCAAGTCTTACCCCTGCATTTCATGAAAACATTGTGTTATTGTTTGAGAAGAATTTGGCTGTATAGAGATTTTTCTTTTCTGTTCTTTCCTGTCTACATCTTTCTTCCTGACTCTCAACTGTTTTATTTTTTTCCTGTGCTTTTCTGTTCAAATACATGCTTCAATGTATATGGCTCTTGCTTACAGGAAGAAGAGGTGGAGAAGTTTGGGGTAAGTGTAGAGCTGAATGCAACTATGATAAATAAAGGTTATGCAAATCTTAACATACTGCATCCTCCTCGTTAGTGCATGCATCTGAAATACAGCATGCATTTTATTAACCCTGCAGTACATGTGTTTTTTTGAGAACAGGAGTAAGGGGTTACAGCCAACATTTTACTGCAGCTATAAGAATTCTGAGTTGCTTTTGTGTAGTAGATAAGTTGTTTGAGTTTTGGCTTTGTGCATTAAAAAAACCCCTGCTGTGCAATTATATTGGAAGGCAAACTATTTTGGGAAGTAAATGAAATAAGTAACTTGCCTTTTAACAACAGAAAAGTTGAAGCCATTCTGGATTTTCAGCTATAAGGACACTTTGAATTGTGGTAATGATGTAGTAATTTCCTCCTTGAAGTTTGTTTAGGCAACCTTCAAAATATTTATTTTTAGTATATGTTTAAAATATATCTCACATTTCCTGCACTAAAATCCTTATTGATACCACTGGGAGTGTTGGTTGTGTGAGGACTGGATCATGGAATGACTAAAGATGAGAGTTCTGATGTTGACCAGGGAAATTCCTGCCCGGCCCAGGGCAGTGATTTTAAGACTGCCGTTGTAGCCATGTTTTATGTGTTTTGTGTATCGTTGCCCATCAAGTGTTAGCTGTGTGCCTGTGCACAGCAGCCGTGGGGACGGTGCCAGGACTGGGGTGGGCCGGTTTGGATTCTGCTCCCTGATCCTGGTGTGAGTGCCCTTGGCTGGCAGCATTTGGTGCTCAATAATCAACTGCTCACAAGGCAGCTCATGGGGAGAAATAGCCAGGACTCATGGAGCTACTGGAATTTCTAACCCCTGGAATTACTGTGAACACAAGGGAATAAGGAAAAATAGTTGTTAAAGGAAATAGAATTAAATTGCCTTAAAAAGTCAAATCCAGACTTGAAAGAAAAAACCCCATTGTGTTCATAAACAATAAAATATTTCTATCATTAAAAATAAGCATAAATTCCTGGTCCTTCTATTATAAATAGCTTTGTCCTTATCCATCAAGAGACAGGAGCGTCCCCTTGGTTTGAATAGCTGTGAACATTCCGTCATGCCTTCTGCTGCTCTTTGTCTCCAATACCATTACTCTTTTATTTAATTAAGCTATAAATTGCTGACAGTTTTTAAGCTTATATTTTCTCTCAGAATGATTTATTCAACATATTTGAAAATATTGCAGTCAGCTGTTTTCCAGCATTTATTTTCTAAGCTCGCTCAGTGTACTCGACTCCTTGGATTTTCTCTAACAATATGTTTCATTCTGACTCCTGTGGCCATTATGGCTCTTCTGTGCCTGATGTTGTTTATTCTGCCACTTGTTATTCTGTAAACACACAAGATCTTGATAAATGTTTTCATGTAGCTTTAAAAGTATTCATCTAAGTGTTTAAAAATCCCCACACAAACCCAGCTTTGAATGATGTTTTCCATAAGAATTTACCTGTGATTTACACTTTGATCTCCATTTATTTGAAAATGCAACAGAACTGGTGTGGCTGTAGGGCTTTTGGCAGTTGAAACAGAGGTGACTGTGTTTAAACTATACCCAGATCAATTGTTTGGTCACTCTTTCAGTGTGAATAGGAGTGACTGTCAGGGAGAGTAACTCACATTCTTTAACAATTACAGTATTATTTATTTTTGCTTCAGTTACTGATAGGTTTGAGAGCTCAAAATTAGGACTATTGAGGAGCACCCTCTTTCATAGATGCAAGTCTGTACAAGTTTGGGTATATGTACATCATCACTGCCTTTCTCACCTTTCTTGGGATACATTTTTTAATGAGTTGCTCTTCTGTGAATGTTTTTAGTTAATTGAAGAAAGAAGTTAAGTGTGTAATCGAATGCACTTTGTACATTTAACATAATTTGCCCCTTGTTTAACCATTATGAGAAGTTCAGTTTTCTAAGAGGGTTGCAGTGGTCGCTCTGCTCAGCTAAGTGCAAGAAGTTTCTGTGCAAGCCTGATGCACACAGTGGGTACCAGTTCCTTAAACCAACAGTTACCAAGTTTGTCCACTTTTAGAATCTACAGTTGAATTCATAGAGCTGTTAAGGTTGGAAAAGACCTCTGAGATCATGAAATCCAACCATCAGCCCAACACCACCACCATGTTGACCACTAAACCATGTCCTCAGGTGCCTTAAATGTGATTTTTGAACACTTCCAGGGACGCTGACCCCACCACTGCCCAGGGATGGCTGTTCTTCCTGGGATGATTCTTTCCGTGAAGAAGTTTTTCCTAATGTCCAATTTAAACCTCTCTTGGCACAACTTGAGGCCATTTCTTCTTGTCAGCTGCGGGTCTTGCAGCACAAACCTGCGGTTCTTTAGTGGAGCCAAATGAGTTCTTCACACAGCACTGTCCCTTGTTCTTCCAGCTCCACATTTCCATATGCAGTCCTGTTCTAGACTCAAATTGCCGCTCTCAATTTACCCAAATATGTTAGGACAAGTGTTGTTTCAATGCTGTTCATCTTTTTTTAACTCATTTGCATCAGCATGCACTAGCCCTAACTGAAGATTATTGGTATTAATCTGCTTTGGCCTATGCTACTGCAGCTCTTTGTTGCTGTTGAGAACTGACCCTTTGCTGCTTTGATCTTTCTCTTGTAGGTCTCTGAGCCAGGGCAGCATGAACTCCAACATGCTGGACGTGCAGGGAGGTGCTCACAAGAAGCGTGCCCGCCGCAGCTCGCTGCTCAACGCCAAGAAGCTCTATGAGGATGCCCAGATGGCCAGGAAGGTGAAGCAGTACCTGTCCAACCTCAGTGTAGAGACAGACGAAGATAAGATCCAGACATTGTCATTTCAGTGTGAGCCTGCATACAGCACTTGTAAGTACAATGAGCTAGAACAGCAGCATGATCTATGGCTTTTAAACGTTGCTCCTTCTCTAGAAATACTCTTTTAAACTTTTCCTCTGAGGAGAAGATACTGCAGTAAGAGTTGTTTTGTCAGTTGATGCACTGAGAGCTTCACCAGACAGCATGTGTGCTTTTGCTTTGGCTGAGCTCAAAAAACTTCTGTGATGTTTTTTATTTTGACCTTTAGTTCCTGAAGCTGTGTGTCTTTCCATCAGTCTGGCAGGAAATTCAATAGCACATCAGCTCTGTTGGTGCCCCGCTGTCCTTGCACGGAATTAGGAAGGATAAAAGTAGTGTTTACCATATGAACAGCAACAAATGAAAAGAGACAAAATCAATATAGAAACTGCAATGGATTACACCTTAGAATAAATGAAGATTGTTGAGAAGGAGAAGTTGGGTCAATATTGACTGATGAGTTTGACATGGCTTGACAGTCACAAATTGAGGACTACAGCATGACAGCTCTCATAATTTGAGCTCTTGTCAAACAAACTGTTGTCTGACCCCCTGTCTTACAGAGTTCAGTAAATTCTTATTTAAAAATGAGAAATTGTAATCGCATTTTATTTAGATACTACAGCAGTTTTCACTTTCTTGAAAGGCAGATTTGTTTCAAAATAGATGAGTAACAACCATGCTAAACAAAATAATGTTCCCTGCTTGTTTTTTGTCTAAATATAGCATTTTAAGGCTTTTTTTTGTCCTCAAATACTGTTCTGTCTCTGATGAGGTAAGTTCAAAGCATGATTAGGAGATGGCATCTTGAAGATAAAATTTTAAGTCCTTGCCGTTATCCAGTGTTAAGAATGCAAATCCTTGTTGTTCCCTAAGATGTCGTCGTATGCAAATTTTCTTTTAGCATTTACTTTTAAGTAGCACTGAAGCAGGAAACCTGGTAAACGGCTATATTTAACTCCCTTTTAAAAAATGTTAAATCTTCGTGTTTGAACTCTTGATGGGTGATCTGTGTGCAATCATAACAGGTACCAGACCCAAGAGAAAAACATTATTGTTATCAGAGTGTTTTTTATTTGTTTTAAAAATAGAAATTCTTATATGCGCAGTGCTAGCCATAGATATTTGTAAATAAAAATAGGGAATATATACTGACCCTTCTACTTCATGTAGTTAAGCAAACCAAGTCCCTATTTTCTTAAACATCAGAAAGGAAAATGAAGTTTAAGTGGATATACAAATAAATATATATTAAATTGAAGTATTATTGAAAGTACCATTTTTAAAAACCAGGGAAAAACCCACAGACAGTAGATCCATTTGAGACTATACTCACTACATAGGTGGGAGAAAGAAGAGAGGAGTGATGTGTAGCACGAGGGAGCTGCCAGCCCCTGATGGTTTTAAATCTGGTGGAGTGAGGGCACTGACCTGTCCCAGGGATGTCCCTCCCCGCTTGCTTGGATTACCCACATTCAGGGCTTCAGCTCTCCCGTGTTTTACCTCAGTAATAAGCTTCTGGCCTTGCTTGTGGTCGGAATGAACAGCAGTGACACTGCAATCCAGAGTTTTTCAACAGAATATAAGGAGAAATCAGATGGCCTTAACTTCAGCCTGTGAATTGCTGTGGTTGAAGCTGAAGCAGTGCCCTGTGCTGTAAATCACTTGTGCCACCTAGTGAAACATTTGATGCCAGTCAAAACCACCTGATTTTGAAGGAGGTGCTGTTATGCAATTGTACCTTGTATGCAAACATTTAAAATACAGGCTTGTGATAGAAATAAACAACATTTTTTGATCTTTTTATTATGTACCTCTATGGAACTTTCAAGAATTTTTTAAAGTTCTTTTGCATATCATCTTCAGTGTGATGAGATCATAGTATTTGGGCTAGAAATGGTTTAAAATACGATTTATCTTCCTTATACAGTGGTTCCTGTGTCTGGATGGTTGTACTACAATAATCCTGCAATTGAAAGTGTAGATATTTATACGCAGTTTTTCCCTAACAGTGACAAAGAATTTAAGTGAGAGAAGAGGGGGGAAATCCTCTGAAATGTCTCCAGTGCCCATGAGGTCAATTGGCCAAACCACAAAAGCCCATCAGCATCAACAAAACCGGATGAGTCAAGTTCTGCAGGTCCCAACTGTGAATTTGTACCCCAGCAGGAAAAAGGGGCTGACAAAGGATCATGTCACATTCAGTGAGTATCTTCAGTTCACCTGACTGGGGAGGTTAAAGATGTAAGTAAACAGGTGGGAGGAGCTCTTTTGTAGCTGGGTGGTTTATGTGAGATATCATTGTGCTTCATCAAATGAATTCAGTTTAGAACAGCTGGTGCATATTGCTGTGGTCTAAGAGAGCAAGCTTAGTCATTGGCACAGTCTTTTGTAACATTCCTTAGAACAGTAATGGTGAGGTGCTGTCTCCAAATATGCTCTTGCTTCATGAAGTCTAATATGTGTGGGTGAAATCATTTAAACAAATCACATTTAATATTTTAACCTCTGGGGTGCCATTTTAACAACATTATCGTCAAATGGAGCAACATATATTACTAGTTGCTCCTAGTGAACATAACTTTTTTGTCTCTAAATTTGCTAGTTGCAAAGCAGTATGTTCTTTATTAAAAAGCTTTTGTCCTATTTACATAACTGTTGTATGATTTGAAAGCTGCACTTGTGGGTTATTAAATGCAGTTAGCTGCAGTCAGTAACTGATATGAAATTATTTTAAAGTACATTGGGCATCAATATAATTTAAAATAGCTCCAGAAAACAGTATATTATAGCGTATAAAATACTGTTTCCAGTTAGTATTTATTCAGTTCTCCTCTGAAAAGCCCGTGCAGTTTGATAAGGTCTAGAAACTTTTCTCTGAGGTGTTTCTTCATGGTGGTCCATGCTGATCTAACAAGTTATTGAGAACTTGAAATATCTCCTCAGCATTGAGTCCTCTGCAGGACACTCTAATAGTGAGTAATAAACACCAAATCACTTGTGGGACACTGGTTTTGCTAAACTGGTCAAGCTGTGGGTAGTGCCCATGAGTGTTGAGAACTCCTGCTTGTGGAGATCTTGAACTGACCTGGTGGCTCTGACACACGTGGTTTTTAACAGTCCCAACAATGCTATGGGGAAGGATTTCCTTCAAGGTTTAAACTGCACAAGGATTTTTCTTACAAAGTCTTTTGTCAGAACCACAACGAATGTATCCATTGCAGTGGTTTCTGTTGGAATATGGATGTTTCAACACAGTGCAGATGAGCAGCCAGCAGTAGCAGTGGCTGCAGCTGATCTGATCTAAATTTAAATGGAGACTGCCTGCACATGCAGAATTCTCTGAGCATCTGCTCCTCTCTTTGCTGAATATTCTGATTGTTCAACATGGTGCTTATTTGTAGTTTAAACAGAAATCAGTAATTCAAAAGAAGAATAATATGCAGTAACTGATCTCATTGTTCTCACAGGTACAGGCTCTCCACAGAAGTCATTAAGCTTGTCCGAGGAAGTAAGTAGTAAGAAACAAACAGATGACACTATGTCCATGGCATCTTCTTTGCACTCCAGCCCGCCTGCTTCTCCTCAGGGCTCCCCACGCAAAGGTACGTGTGTGGCAGCATCAGTCCCAGGAGCTGCAGCCTAAACCAGGGTGTGCAGTGGCAGGAGTATTTGTTGGTAAATACATGTAGGACAAATAGTAGTTTAGAATATTCATGTCAAGAACAGAATCATGTTTTTCTATGAATAGATGTGATTTTCTGATGTATTTGTATATTTTGGGCCTTTAAGTCACTTTAGTATTTAAAAAAAGAGAACAGTTTTCTTAAAATACTGCCTAAGTGCTTTTGACAGAATTCCCAATAGATCTGAAGTGCTGACACCCACCATCATGACAGTTCAGATTTAGTTATTTCAATAAATGGGATTTGCAAACCTGGGGATTTCTTGAAGATGACAGTGTTGGATAGAAACGGCAGCTACTGAGACAACCTTAGGTCTTGCCCAAGGTAGCTGGAGTACCAGGTGATTAGATAGAGCTGGAGGTGGAATGGTGTCACAGTTCTCCAGGACAGGTGGTTTAGGTTGCTGCAGAAATAGTGGGTCCATTTAAATCCTCGAGTCGCTGTTCATGTTTTTTGTTCTTGTGCACAGGGCTTTGTATACATCCCTGTCTCTCATGATGCCCTGAGAATCCCTTTATTTTTGATGCCTTCATCTTAAAAGACCTGCATCACTTCATCATTAGTCAACCTTGGATGGAAATCCATTTGAAATCTCTTAGCACCACTCAGTAGCCAGCCTGGGTGGTCAGTGTTGGATGGAGTAAGGCCTCTCTGCCTCCCTTCTGTGCTGCTTTGACTCACTGACAACCCAAAGCCACCGCCTTGGCTTGGCATGGCATGGCACGGTGACCTGCTGCATCTTCTCACCCTTCTCAGTGGGAGATTGGGCTGGTCCGTCCACTTCTGCCTTCACCAGATCCTGTTTCCTTTAGGAGAATGCCACTTTTTGTACTTAAACACAGCATATGTGTAAAAAGCTTAAATACTTGAGTTGTCAAATCTTGCTCCACTGAGCATTGCTTATAAATATGGTTTTTTTGTTAACTTTCACCTAGTTCTTTGAAAACAATGTTTTGTTTCTTGGGGATTGTTTCATTAATTCAACTTGCTTTCAGCACTGATCTCATTTGATTGAGGTGATCTGTACTTTGTTGTATGTGTTGTGCTCACAGCTCATTGATCTAAAATTAGGTGCGTCACAGACAGCTGAAAGACATAATTTTAGGCATGAGCACATTCCACTTAATCCTAGATTTCATTTTCTTTTGAGCTATAGCCAAGTTATATACAAATAGGATTGAAGAAAAAAAGGACTTTCACTTAGGATGTTATTTTTGTGGTTACTTTCCTCATCATCTGTCAACATCTGTCTGTGTCTACTTCATTGTAGTTGGGAACATCCAAAGGTCGGATAACTGCAGTCAGATGAATCTCTCTGGCTCTTCCTCATCACTGGCCAGTGAAACCAGCAACAAGAACACTGGACAGCGCAGCTATGGAATAGGTGGGGCTTATTTACAAAAGCAAATTCAGATGATTTGCCAAGCTGGAGGGAGTTCTGAGAAAAGTGCAAAGGTGGACAGAGAGAGAGAGAGTAGAAAGGCAGAAGCTGAGCATGAACCTACAGAAATAAAGGGATTCTGGTTTAGAAGACTTAGGGAAAGAAGCTTCTCAAGAGAAAGAACAGCTTTTACTGTGAAAAGGGAAGCAGAGCCCACTGAAGCCTTAGAAAGCAGTGGAAACCAAAAGGACAAGGACTTTGATACTCTGAGTACAGCAAGTATCTGTAGCAACAACAGTGTGTACACATCCTCCTGCCTGTGCACAAGACGTAGAAGAAGGAGGAAGACGCTATAATGTATTTTTAGAAGGAAGACTGATGTCCATGTTGTGTCCGATATCCTGAGTTTGTCTAAGTTATTTCAGCATTATCCATTTACATGTTAAAGATGTTTGATGTGCTTCCCTTCCAGATGTTTGTGTCAGTTCTTTATAGCTAATCACCCTTACAGTGCAGTGAAGACAATAATGTGAAGTTTAGAAAATCAAGGAACAGGTACAGTGTCAGTTCAGTTACTTAGTGTGTCACAAATGCCAATGGAACAGTAAGTTCTGCAACATTTGTTAATTAAACAGTCCCTGATATGGTGTCAATGGAATGCTCACTTCCAGCATTGGTGTGTATTCCATTGATCACATCTTCTGCTGTCCCTTTCAGCCCAGCAGATACTTAGATTTAGTCTGTTTATACACGTGCTGTTATTCTATGGCTCAGCTTTGAGATAGTGTTACGTATTTCTTTAATGAAGAGGAGCCCCTTTGTTCTCCAGATGGTTGGAACCCTGTGAGGACATTTCTTACTGCAGTACAGTTGTGTCAGTTTAAAGAGTTCCTTAAAAATATAAGGAATATGAAATATTAGATATTGCCAAATGAAAGGAAACTGAAATTTAATCTTAAAAAGGCTGCTCTTAAGTACATTTTAAGGTTCAGTTCTATAGTTTGATAATATTGATATTTACTGCTCATATTTGCTCTTAAAATCTTACAGCAATAATCAAAGTTAAGATGTGAAATCTCAGATTATGAGCTTTATTCTCAGTGGCTGTATGCCAGTGTCTCCACATGCCATACTGTATCATCTCTGTATTGTTTATGCACTTAGGGCATCGGTCTTCTGTGTTAGGTTGTGTGTGTCACTGGTTTTTACACTGCCTTGTCATTTCACTTCTTCACCTAATCAATGTCAATATGTGGCAGTCCCACTAAAAGGCACAGTGCAGAAATGTATGGGAAAAAAAAAGCTTATCTGAGGTGTTGGATATATGGGGGTGCATACCTTATTTGTGTCTGAAAGAAGTTATTTGAGGGTAAGCCAAGCAGAGAAAAAAAAAAAAAAAGCAGCATTATACAGTTTGCTCTGAATCTGGTGGGGTCTTCAGTTGTTTCCCTTCTGTGGGACCAGCACTGGAGTCTGATCCAGCTCCTCCTGCCAAGGTTGTGCTTCCTGCCTTTGCTGCCTTCTCTGTTAGTTTTGGAGCAGATAATAAAACTAAAGTGAATCATATGGCTAATCCCTGAGTGCTAATAGCTGTCTTTTACCTTAGTCAGCATCTCCTCCTCCACTGCCAGAATCTTTTTTTGAGTCTGGCTTGGCAGTGTGGCAGAGGGATGGTGGGAAGTGTGCTGCATTTATACTGAAGGAGTCAGCACTTGCAGAATTGGAAAGACCTGATCTGCCCGCCCAGTACTGATGCAGTGGGCTGCTGATTCTGGTTGTGTAGGTTAAAGCTGCTGCTCTGGAGAGTAGTGGAGTTGCAGGTCCCTGGACTAGCATTAGTAAATCAGTGCTAGATGTTGACAGATGCTAAAAGCTTTAGTATCCTGAAATCCTTAGTGGACTGATTGTATGCAAACAGGGTATGGTTGGTTTTCTTCTTAATATCCTTGCTGTAATATGTCTGTAAATACTTGGTTTTCATATATGTTGATCAGGACATTCTCCTCTCCTCTCCTGTGCTTAGGCTACGCCCTCATACCTTCCACTAAATCCGACAACTTCTCAGACTCCAGTCACAGTGAGATTTCATCCCGGTCCAGCATCGTCAGCAACTGCTCTGTGGACTCCATGTCAGCAGCCCTGCAGGACGAGAGGAGTTTGTCCCAGTCCCTCATTGTGGATTCAGGCGGGGCAGAGAGAAAGGAGCACCCTCAGGCACTGACAGATTACAGCCAGCCCTGCCCGGGGTAAGGTGCAGCTGCTCCTGGTGGGGCTTGCTGTTCTGGTGTCAGGAGGGGTAAGGAAGCTTTGGCCAGGACACAGTTGTGCACTCCGCTGTGGTTATGAAGCTTTTGCTGGAAGCTGGAGCACTGGCTGCTGTGTGTGAGCCTGCTTCCATAAGAAGCTTACGGTATTACTCGGGGAGACAACAGCTTGTTCCCATCGGTGGGGTTTAGCTGGATTTCTTGCAGGGGACTGGAAGCTTGTTAAAAGCCAGGATGACACTTAGCAAATTAGTACCATGGTGAGAGACAGCAAAAGAACAACAGGATATGATCAATTCTCTCTGAGTTAGCAGTGCCAGTCACTTAACATGCTCTAATGTGATTTGTAAGGATTTTTCTAATTATCGTTTGTTGCTTAGGCCGACTGGCAGCTTTCTGCTACTGTCTTCTTGACAGTTTCCACGCAAGGAGTCTTGTTACTTTAGTGCAATGAGAATTTGTGCTGAAATGATGCTTTGAACTGGAAGTTTTTGTGGTTTTGTTGCTAGATATAACACCTTGATCCATAGAATGTAATACGTCCTTATATGTCTTGGGATAACATTGTCTATCCTCAATTGTCATGGGTTCAGCTAAGTGAGAGATGGTCCTTACATTTCTAATTTTTCCAGCACATGGAATCATAGAATGCTTTGGGTTGCAATGGACCTTGAAGATCATCTTGATCCAACCCCCATTCTCTGGGCAGGGATCAGGGTGCTTCCAGCCCCATCCAACCTGGCCTTGAGCACTTCCAGGGATGGAGAGAAATGAGTAATTCAGTTTATTTCAGAGGATTAAAATGGGAACTTAAAGATGTGCTTCATCAAAGAAAAAAATTCCCTTTCTAGAAGGCATGATACACACTGAGTTTATGTTTTGTGGATGTTCCTTTATTCCTTAATTTCAATGGGTTGCGAGGGAAGAAAGTGGGTTTTATCCTAGCATTTACAAAATAGAAAAGGAAGGAAACCCCCCCCCTTGTTTACACATACCTAAGAAACATTCCTTGATTCACAACATGTCAGTAAACTGCTGAGGGAGGGTGTTGAATTTTAATGTTGTGCTGCCCATGCATTTGTTAACACACCCAGAAATAGTTGGGAGACTTGAATAATGTCTAGCAATCCTATCTTCATGAATCCTAAATTCATACAAACCTGGCTTTACTTTTCCCCTCTTAATTATGCTTTTAGAGTGATTAGAGCTTTCAGCAGGCATTTCTTAAAAAAAGAAATTTTGGACTTCGCTTTTCAGAATCTGTCCCTCCATGTTGTTCCCACAAATGTTACTTATGCCCAATATTTCCAAATGTTCTTGAAATTCAGCTGCTTCCACTCTGTCTAGACAACTTAATGTTGCTGCCAGTGAAGGGGTTGGATTTTATTCTAAATATTTATTTTTGTTTTAGTTTAGAAATGTAAAGAAAAAGCTGGTAGCAGACTGAATATAGAAGGTGATTTACTCCTCTGCTTTCTGTCAGGCACTGTTATTGTGATTGGTAGAGAAGAGGTTCTGTGGGCCAGACTTGGGCATCTGGGCTGCAACCTGGAAGTACATCTTGCAAACTGGATATTCCCTTGGGAATAACTTCCTTGCTGCTGGGTGCAGTAATGATTTGGCAGTAACAGTGTCTCTTGTCAGTGCTCCCTTGTGCCTTGAGCTTGGTGCTCACCTGATATAAACACAGAGTTGGCTCTGAGTACGTTGCTCGTATTGTAAAAGCTTACAAGTGTTTTTTTCCCAATTTCTGTTGTTTTCTGATGTAGCTGGTCCATCACTAGGCCTGCTCTGATCAGAGGAATGGCGTTCACATCTTCCATGAGCAGCGAGGAGATCTCCCATGAGCACATCATGGTAGAGGCAGCAGACAGTGGCCGGGGAAGCTGGACTTCATGCTCGAGTAGTTCTCATGACAATTTCCAGAATATCCCGAACCAGAAGAGCTGGGATCTCCTCAGTTCCTACCGTCACACCCAGCTGGACGGACCTATAGCTGAAGTGGATCCCACAGGCTGTTTCTCTGAGGAGGTTTATTTGCCCTCTGAAGCCTTTTCCAAAGCCAACAGGCAGTCCAAAGCCAGCGTGGAGCTCGATCAGTCTCGGCAGAGCTGGGCATCCTCCAGCTCCCTGTCAGACACTTACGAGACAAACTATGGGACAATTAAGCGGAGGGGGCTGGAGAACTCCACCACGGAGCAGACGGAGGTTTTGGACTCTAAACCAGGCGCTGATACAACTTACAAAACTGTTACTTCGAGTACAGAAAAAGGCCTGATAGGTAAGCCAAGCCAACAGCTCATGGAAGCTGCTACGTCTGTTTTTCATTTTGATACTAAGGTGTTAAGAAGTGACATCAACAGGTCTGGGGCTGCCTGGCATGTTGAATTCAGCTTCACACGTGGTTGTAATCCTAGCCCTACACGGTGTGTTTTCAAGCCACCTTCTTTTGCGTTAGGAATATCAAGATAATAAGCAAGTGCACTTCCCCGTCATTTCATGGGTCTGCAGGAAAACTCCCTTCAGGAAAATGTCAGGTAGTTCTTTACTGTAGTATCCTGTTTTGCTTTTTGGAATGATTTGGAGGTGCAGTCATCATTGTAGGTGTTCTTCTGACGAGGGTCAGTGATCTCTTGCTCCTTGTAATGCAGACTTCCCCAGAACCCAGAGGGAAGTGGATGACTGCAGGGCGGTGTGGAGCTCACCTGCCTCTCTGGAGCTGGGGCACCTTTCATCCACAGGGCTTTGGGCTCTGAAAGCTCAAGGGCAAAGCAGATTCCTTTCCTGTCTTTGCTATTTTAAAATGCTATTTATCTGATTATACAGCTGCAGTTTGGCTACTTATGAAAGGAGAAAAAAATAAAAATGTTCTTTGAAATATGCATAGTTCTATCAAGCAAGATGTTCTTCCCCCATCCTAGTGAGTTCAGTAGCCAAAATTAAAGGAACTGGGTTAGCACAAGATAAAACACGGAATGCTAAGCTTTCTAAGACTGTGAGGCAAGGGTGCAGCTGAAATGCAATTTAATTACTGCGTGGATTGCTGGAGGGCTTTGTTATCAAAGGTAATTGCCTGAATAAACATTGCACGTAGGGCGGAGGTCTTGGATTGTGTTCCTCCTTGCCTTTGGAAAAGAAATCGTGGTGGAGCCTTGCAGAAAATTTGCATTGCTGTGCCTGTGCTCTGCCCTTGCAGCCTTTCAGAGCTGTTCATGAGCGTCTGAGCTGCATTAGGAGATGGCAGGTTCACTGTTCAGTACATGCTGTCTTTGCTGACAGCACTTTCCCTTCCTTTTAATTCTTTTTCCATTCTGCACCGTGTAGCTGTGAGGAGCATTCACAGAGTGCTGGAGCTGCTGAGGGAAAGATCTGATACGGGTGGATATAATTACAGGATTGCAAATGCAAATCCCATTAGCTGTTCGCCATCACACAGTATGCCAAAGACATCTTCACTTTATTTCACCATTTGTAAATATACTATGAATTGGAACTTGGCAAAGGGACACATTATTCTTGCATTACTACAGTAGACCAAAGGTTAGCTCTAGGGAGCCTGAAGCTTTCTCCTTTGAATGAGAACATACTCATCATTCCTCCTGCAAATCCAACCAAGGCTGAAGGTGAGGTGAGGTGAGGTGAGGACCCAGCCCTTCCCCATCCCTCCAGGGAAGGGCAAATCCTCTTCACTTCCCCTGCTTTTTCATGGAGACCTCATTCAGTGCTAGTTAAATGAAAATAAATCCTGGAATTCAGTAGTATAAATCTCTGCCTGTACCCATGTGTGTCTGGTAAAGCCCAGACTGTTTTACTGTCAGCTCAAGTGTGAGCTGAGGCCACCTTGTGTTCCTGGTACCAAAACCTGGAATCTCACAAGTCTACAGCACAATGAGAAATACTCCTTTATTTTTGATCCCTTCACATTCTGCTAAGATAAAAAACTGTTACATTTGCTGAAATATATGAAACTTCCGAACATGCACTGTTCAAAAGGGATCCACAGGAAGAATGCAAATTCACTTAACTAAGAGATTAAAAAAACTTACCTGGCATTGAAACTCTACTCTTGCAACGTGTCCATGGAAAAAAGCCCAATTTAACATGCACATAAGCCCCAGACCTGGGGTGGGAGGGAGGGGAGGCAACCTAAGAAGAATTAAATTTTGGGTTGAGAGCCTCTGTGACTTGAACTGCTATTGAGCAGGGCAGGAAGGGAGAAGATGAATTATGAGGCATGGACATTGCAAATAAATAATATCGACTGTAGCCTTTTCATGACTGCACAAGGTGTAATGCAGCTCTTCCAAAGGCTGTTCCTGTAACTGTTCCTGTTTTTTTTCTCACTTGTAAACAGAGTAAACAGAGAACATAGTTTAAGATAAGGGTATTAAAAAAAACAAAAACCAAGGGAAAAAAGTAAGAAATCAAAAGTATAGATATGATAAGCTATTATTCACTCTGTGAAAATGTAAAATAATTAATGCAGGCTCAATACACAGTCTGCCTTGTAGGATTAATTTTAAGTAATGCTATTTTTTTCTTCCTGTGGCATAGCCAGATGGTTTTATGTCTATACACATCAGTTGATATGGTGATATTTTATTTTAATGAATTTATGTTAAGCGACTGACCTCTTTTGGGCGATGAAATGGATATTGGAAGTCAACCAGCAGTTCTTGCTGTCAAACACCAGCATGCTGCGTGAAGTAACTCTGGGCTGGTTGCCTTAATTCCTTCTGTTTCAGTTTCCCAGCCTGTAACAGTGGCATCAGACTTGGCTGTGCTGGTTCTGGTTCTCCATCCTGCCGGGGAACTCCAGAGCATCCCCTGGTGCGGCAGGGCCGCAGGAGCAGGGACTGTAATGAAAGGTGTTAATTGCAGTCTGAATGCAGACAAGCTTAGAGTCCTCTTGCCACTCAATTGACATCTCACCTAAGGAGTTCATGGATTCTTTTGCTACTCTGACTTCTTAAAATAAATAGAAAAGAGAAATGAAGGCATAAATACCTGCTGCTGTCATTATAACCAGTGTTTCTGCATTTGCGTTTTGTTATCAGTTTCTGTTTTGCCATTGTAACATTTCATGATTTTTTAACGTTTTGTTTCCTTTCTTTTTCTTCTTTAACATTTCCATTGCTTATTTCTTGTGCCCAGTGTACTGTGTCACCTCACCTAAGAAGGACGATAGGTATAGGGAGCCACCGCCCACCCCTCCGGGATATATGGGGATTTCTTTAGCGGACATAAAAGAAGGATCGCCCCACCACCCACACCTCAAACCTCCAGACTATAGTGTGGCAGTGCAGAGGTCAAAGATGCTGCACAGTGACCTCTCTAGACTTCCACCAGCTGCTCTCGGTAGCGACCCGGTGGCCTGTGTCTCCTCGAGGATGCCTCAGTGGCACGGCCGGCAGCCGTCCAGCCCCAGAGTAGCAGACTTGCCTGACGCAGATAGTGAAGAGGATGGTAGGTGAACACCTGGCTCGGGAGCGGGGCTGTGCAGGGTGCACTTCACAGCGATGTTCTGGTCTTTCTCTTGGGTCATTCTTGGAGATTAAAAGCGGGTTAATCTCTCAAACACACGGTTGTGTTGGTGTGGCTGTATGCACATGCGTGGCTGTGTATGTCATGCGTTGCTGTGTGCATGTACATACACGTTCAAAGCAAAGAAGAATGCCTTCCCCTTAGAAAAAGCATGTTGGCACCAAGCAAACTCAAAGTATATGTAGAAAAAAAAAATTAAAAAAGATACGTGGAAGATCTCCTAAAGTACAGCTGAGACACTTAAGAGCATGTAGATACTGGTTTGTTTTTTTTTGTTTTTTTTCTTTAAAATCTGTCCCTTCTTAAATAGTGGTGGGACACTGACAGGCTACATGTGGGAAAACTCTGGCCTCCCTGGGTTGATTAACTGGTGTCCCAGTGGTTTGGCTGGCATCAGGATGATGGTCTAAAATGAGAGATTTGGATTTGGTGGCGTGAACTTATTTCATTTGTATTCAGGTGTGCTGGCATTGAGCTGTCTTATGCCTCAGCAGATATTTTTGGAGATTGAGTTTCAAAATACTGAACAAAATAATAGTGAACTTCTGTTCTTCTGGAGAGTGCATTTGATGAAACCTGTGTTCTCTGCCTGACCTGGCCTGACAGTGTCTCTTCCAGTTCATTTTTCATGATCTTGTTTGAAGCAACACCCAGTGCTGCCAAGCATGGCGTTTGTGGGGTGACCAGAATGTGAGAGGATTTTCTGATAAACACTGCTCTTACATTGTGTCAAAGCTAACTTCGGGTGTGGGGAGTTTCTACTTAAGTGTTTATCTGCTGATTTGCTTTTAATTTCTGTGCACCAATGTGATCTTCTGTACCTTTTGCTGGTGAACTCATTTTTTTATTAGAATGTTGTGATAATTTCCTTCCATTTCAGTCTGATTTAAAATGAACCTGTATTTAGGTTAAAACAATTTCTGATGCCAAATGACTGTATCTTGGCCCTTTAAAATGTGTAAGCAGTAGTTAACATATATATTAGTACTGCAGTTCATACTTACAGTAAACATAAAATTGCCTGGCATTAATTCTGTTGTGCTTTTGATATCAAAATGAGGAAGTCATTGCTTCAAACATTTTTAATCAAATTCTTTCTTAGCTAAATTTAACTGTACACTTTTAGAGGCACCTATTTTACTATTTTTGAAGTGCTTGGTTAATTTTATTTCGTATAAAATGCTCACTGCATGGAAATTTGCTGGCTTTTCTCCCAAATCCATAGCTTTTGGCATACTGGGAGCTGCATGCTGGTAATTTTTCGAAGATCTGGGGTTTTCTGTTTTGCAATATGTCCTTATTGTATGACCATCATACCTCAGACTGCAGAAGCTGTGGATGCCCCATCCCTGCAAGTACACAAGTCCAGGCTGGATGGGGCTTGGAGCAACCCGGGTGGTGTCTCTGCCTATGGCATGGAGTTGGAATGAGATGCTTCGTAAGGTCCCTTCCAACCCAAACCATTCTGTGCTTGTCTGAGGCTCTGATAAATGGTGCTATGGAATGTGTAGTGATCAGTGACGATAAAGACAGTGAAAACATGCTGCTGAAGTTGTCACAGACTCACTGTGATCACCTCACTGGGTGCTGGTCTGTGCCCTGTGTGCCCGAGGTGGGGACTGGTGGAATAACTGCCTATTTCTTTATCTTGTTTTGCAGAAGATGAACAAGTATCAGCCGTTTAACCCTTGGGCTATTTATATAAACCACTCACAACACAAAGGCATGTGGGAGAAGGTCTCATGGTTCTGTTAGCGACTGCTGACAACTTGCTGCTCCTGACCTCAGACCTTGCCTCTGTCACAGATGAGATGGAACGGGTTGGATCACCTCTTCACACCTTCCTTCACTCTGCCACCACCGCCTAAGAAGCTATTTCTGCCTATGTAATAGAAAATCCTGCTCAAGGAGTGTGCTGACTGCCTGGCTACCAACATGGGTACCCAGAGATGGACCGAGCTTCATGCATTGGGGAGGACCAGTTGGCACCACCACTTGAAACTTGGGAGCATTTTTCTGTATGATACCATATAATCCTTTGGTAGTTTCCATTGTTGTTATTTTCTACATGACCGTTAGAAGTCTGAGAGTGTTATTTTATGAACTTCAAAAAAGAATTATATCAAAATGTCAGCAAAAGCGAAGGATGTTGCTGAAGTATCTGAAGATAATTTATTAATTTAATATTTTTAAATGGGAGTTTCCTTTATGTGTGTTGGGAGTGCTCTGGTTGGCTAATGTAAATGTTTAGTCAATGTGACAGCAAATTAGCTACACATCAACTGTTGTGCTCTCAAAATAAACACAGAAAAGTAGAAACGGGTGCAGAAATTTATAGATTTTAGAGTGATCTTAGATTTAATATGAATAGAGCCCAATGCCCTGCAGAGCAGCATCTGAAAAGCCAGCGCTCCTGCTGCTCCCCTCCCACATGGGCACAGCAGAAACCTCCTGTCCAAGCATCTTTAGAAATTGTTTTAGCTGCCAGCCAATTAAGGCAACGGTTGGTGCTCTCCTCCTGTGTTAAGGAATGTTATAAATGTGGAAGCTGTAGCTTATGGGGAGCATTTGGGGAGATTTTGAAGCTTTCCCCAAAGAGTTTTAACAGGTTTTGCCCTGCAGAGTTCAACATGCAAAGCATGTTTTAAAACTCAAAACCCAGCTGTGTGTTGTGGTTTTTAAGATCATCCCACATGTCCTGGCCTTTTCCCAGAGTTGCACAGAGTTCAGGTGCAAAGGTTAGCTTTGAAAAAAAT
Source organism: Donacobius atricapilla (assembly GCA_013397315.1). NCBI lineage: Eukaryota > Metazoa > Chordata > Aves > Passeriformes > Mimidae > Donacobius > Donacobius atricapilla. Next base: position 703,925 of record WBMY01013876.1, read on the forward strand.
AATTAAAGAATTAGGGATCACCTATATTTCACATAAAATTTGTGAAACTGAATAATAAATGACACAGTGCTTATAGAAGAGCATAATGCATTTTATGATGGGTTAAAAACCCTTTGGTGTTTATCTGGAAAATACAGGTGATCTCAAACCAATTTTTTTTTAATCTCAGTAAAAAAGCCCTTGTTGTTGTTGATGTCAATGAGAGTTTTGACTTACAGCCAACCAGTATTAACCCATGATCCTCTCTAGTTTGACTATGGTCAAAAGAATTGCTTCTTTGATTTTACTTTTAGCCAGCCAGAGTGCAGAGGGGTAGAACTGGAAATGGCCTGCAGGTTCTTTTCTTTCTCCTTTCTTTCCTTTCTTTCCTTTCTTTCCTTTCTTTCCTTTCTTTCCCTTCTTTCCTTCCTTCCTTCCATACACGACACCCCATTCTAGTGTTAAAATCAGCCATGAATGTGTGAATATGTATTTAAACATTCAGTTGTAAATCTTTGTTGTGATGTTTACAGCCTAAGCTAGAAAGATGATGTTTGTCATTTTTACAGTGCCTCAGAAACTGATTTCTATATCCATAGTTGTAAAGAGCTTTAAGGTTTTTTTTTTTTACCTATATGTGTGCAGGGGTGCAAGGTGAATGCAACGTTTTTGGAAAATGCCACAAGTACCAAAAACAACCCAAAGCCTTTGATGTGCTTACTCCATAGTAGCTAGGGGCTGATGCAGGCAGGTGGATGTGAATGGCCCAGCCTGTGTCTGCCGTCAGAGCAGTTCCAGGTTCAGCATTGCCTGGAATGTACCTGGCATGACTGGAACTGGGAGGGGTAAATGAACAGTGAAGCTGAGGAAGAGGATGCCTAATCTGTAACTCACTGGTTGGCTGTAGGAGTTTTTGGCACAAGTATCAGAGAAGCAAGTGGTTGAAAAAATATATTAAAATCCACTTGAGGTATGGTATAATAAATGCATTTTGCTGTCTGAAGGTCTTAATGCTTATAATGAATCTGCAAGGGCCTTAATGACTAAAGATTAATGTGTCAAAGCTGTGCAGGGCAGAGTGAGTGTTTTCAGTACATGCAATATTGATAATAGAGCTCTTGAACTGATATTCCTGTGGGATCCAGGTCCTGGCATCCCACTGTCAGCTGTAGTTGCTTGTTAACTTCTGTATGGAAACAACAGGCTTCGAGTTCCATCAGAAATCATCTGCGTTGTGCCAGGTGAATGAAACTGTACAGTTCCTTGGCTTTGGGGGGGAAGCTGCAGCTTATTCCAGCCTGTTGAACAAAAGTATAGGGGATGGGGCTTACTAAAGTGGCTTTCTTTTACCCCAAAACCTAATGGTGCTGCCTTTGAGGATGCAGGGAAGCCCCTGTGGGGAGCAGGGTCGGAGTCTCCTGGCAGTCAGCAAGAGCAGGTGAATAAATCACCCACCCAAACGTGATGTTTGGTGGTGTTTGCACATCAACAGCATCCGTCTGTTCTACAGCGTTTGACAGACACTGAAAAGTTCTGGAATTGAGTGAAAGTCTCACTAATCCTATTTTCCTAATAGCCATCACAGCTGGTGTACATAAATCATGCATAAACGATGACAGATGAGCTACTCCTGCTACTCCTGCCTCGCACAGTGTGGCTTCTCTGCTGCTCCTTGCTGGGGTTTTTGTTTGTTTGTTTGTTTTTACTCAACCGATCACATTGATTGGGGCCAATAGCCAAATGTAGAGTGTCTGGTGTGGGTTTGAAGAGACATTATCCCTTTTTTGGTAATTCAGACAGAAGCAATATGGTGGTTATTACCTGTTGTACACTGCTTTGTTTGAAGCGTTGTCTTCTGGGCCATGAATCCCTGACTCTGTACCTCTGCTAGGTTCTCCTAACTCGGGCTCTGATGATGATTAACAGTTAAGGTGCCATACCTGGGGTTGCTCACTTCCTGCTGGTTGTTTGCTCCTGACTTGGTGAAAGGTGTATTTCAGATTCCTATGATTCAAGCACACAGTGTTTTGTTATAAATCTTAAACTTCCAAATAATTCCCTAGAAAGCAGTGTAGTTTGGTAAAATTGAATTGGCCTCGGCCTCTCCAGTTGCAGAAAGGGGAAAATGAGATCACTGAGCCTCTGAGCATCAGGTTCACCTCCCAGGTACACAAGACAATGGCTGTGGATGTTTGCAGTTCTTGCATGTGGACAAATTTTGAGTGTTTGCCAACAGTGGGCAGTGTGGGGCTTTCCTGGCTCCTTCCTTTTGCCTTTACTCAGGTAAGTTTGTAGGTATGGCCTCACCTTGAGTCTTGTGTGTGATTTTTGGGCACCAAATGAAAAAGATATGACCCTATTGGCATCCAGAGGAGACCACGAGGATGGGGAAGGGCCTGAGGGGGGAAGCCTTATGAGGAGTGGCTGAGGGCACTTGGTCTGTTCAGCCTGGAGTAAAGGAGGTTGAGGCGGAGAGAGACTTCATTGCAATCTACGCCTTCCTGAGAGGCAGCACTGACCTCTTGACTCTCATGACCAGTGACAGGTTGCAAGGGAAGGGCCTGAAGCTGTGTCTGGGGAGGTTTAGGTTGAGTATTAGGAAAAGGTTCTTCCCCCAGAGGGTGGTTGGGCACTGGAACAGGTCCTCAGGGAAGTGATCACAGCACCAACCTGACAGAGTTCAAGAAACGTTTGGACAACGCTCTCAGGCACAGGGTGGGATTGTTGGGGGTGGTTTTGTGCAGGGCCAGGAGTCGGACTCGATGATCCTGACGGGTTCTTTCCAGCTCAGCAGATTCTGTGATGCTTCACTGGAAGGTGGTCAGAGCCCATGGCTTGGGATGGGTGCACTGGGGGCTGTCTGCACCTGCTGGAGGCAGAGGGTGTCCCCAGGGGCTGAACCTACCAGTGATGCCACTTGCAGAGGGGCCTGTGGGGCATCAGGGGTGTTCCAAACCTCTTTCATCATGTCCCAAGTAATTTTAGTGGAGGCAACAGTGGAAATACGACCCTGTCTTTTAAGTTTTTATAAAACATTAGAACTTTTGAAGGATAAACTTCCCACTGCCTTTGCAAAAAGAAAAGAAAAAAGGGATACTCTCTCTTTAGAAAAGCTTTACACATTATATTTTAGAATGCTTGTATAGAGGGTAATCTATCATGAATTCTCAACCCAGCTTTTGCTTCTGTTGTGCTTTTTATTGTTTCATCTTTATTTCTGATATACCTGGAATGCAGTTTAGCTTGGTATTAATTAAATTCTAAATATGTGAGCATATTGGCAAAACTGCACAGATGTAATGATATTCCAATAGCAATTGTACTGCACAAGTCAGTGATTGTAAAGTATTCTGTAACAAGCAATGTTTGTCTTCTATTTTTTGATACCTCTTACACTTATGTCTTTTAGAAAGACAGTGCCTCTGTATGCTTTTTGTATTTTTACTGAGTGATTGTAAATATTTGTTATATTTTTGGTTAAGAGAATGTTTAAAATTACTGTTTATTATCCAATCTATTAATATGTTGGAATCAATAAACAATCAACATGTATTAATTGTTTTCAGTAGCTGTTTTCTGGCAGCCAGTGGAGGATGGAGCTGAGGTGGTGCAGAGCTGGGGAGAGCCTGGTGGGAGTGATGCTCATCCCAGGATCAAAGAGGAGCCATCACTGGGTGATTTTGTTGTGTCTTCACAATGAGGACAGTGAGGACCATACAGACGTGATGTTCAGAGGGCTGGGAGCGCCTTTTCTGTGAGAAAGGGCTCAGACAAGTGGAATTGTTCAGACTGCAGAAGAGAAGGATCTTTGGAGACCTTGGAGCCCCTTTCAGTGTGTAAAAGGGCTCCAAGAGAGCTGGAGAGGGACTCTGGACAAGGGGGAATGGCTTTAATCTGAAGGAGGGCAAGATTGGTTTCGATTTTCTGAAGAAATTCTTGCCTGTGAGGGTGGTGAGGCCCTGGCACAGGTTGCCCAGAGCAGCTATGGCTGGCCCATCCATGTTCAAGGCTAAGATAGGACAGGGCTTGGAGCACCCTGGGATAGTGGAAGGTGCCTGTGGCAGCAGTGGGGGGTTGGACTAGATGACCTTGAAAAGTCCCTTCCCACCCAAACCATTCTGTAATTCTTTGACATTTCCCCTTTACCTGGGTCCTGTGGCCGCTGCCTCAACATCAGCTCAGAGAGGCCAGAGAGAGCCTGAGGCCCTTGGGCAGCGTGTGGTGCCTCGCAGACCTGCAGCCCCGTGCAGCACATACGGATGGAGGTGTGTGCTGGCACCGAGGGTGCAACCGCAGAGTTGAAAATCCTTCTTTCCCCCGCTTATTTTTGCAGAGGGCCTGTGGCCCCCAGCCACCCCAGTGTGGTGCTGAAGGTGGGATGGGCAAAGGGAGCAGGAGCTGTGCTGGGCCCCCATGCCCTGGCTGGCATGGCCACTTCTGACTGCGTTTTCCCTCCATTTCTGTACTGGTCAAACAAAAGCTAAGCTATGTGGGAATTTCTTGGGAAGGGACATTTTTTTCAGGGACAGGACACTTGTGTAATGGGTTCTTTGCTGGCAAGCAGAGTCTGTAGCTTCTTGTCCTTTGCTCCCCCAGTGCAAATGGCATTTTCCTCCCTGTGCAGCCCCTTTCCCTATGCTGTACATGGGGATGTGGCTGCATCTCTGCTGCAGGTCAGATAACAGTTCAGTTTTATCTTCTCCATCTTACTTGACGCAGTGGGACTTCTCAGTTTTCGAATCACAGAATGGTTTGGGTGGGAAGGGACCTTACCCCTCACCCAGTTCCAACTCCCTGCCAAGGGCAAGAATGCCTTCCACCAGCCAGGTTGATCAGAGCCCTGTCCTGCCCCACCTTGTTCTCAGAACCTGGTTCAAAACCAGCCTGGTTTTGTTCCCAGGAATCTTTGAATTCCAGCAGTTTCTGGGAGGTGGTAAGGTTTTT
>WBMY01013876.1:708889-782899 GCA_013397315.1 Donacobius atricapilla
TTTTCACTTCTGAACACTTCCGTTCTTTTTAAAGAAGGAAAGGACCAGAGCTGCCACAAGAGGCCAGCATTGCCTCTGTTTTTGTGAGTGCCTGTGCTGGCTTTGCTGTGCACGCTGTCGCTGATGCTCAGCCAGCACCCAGCACCCTGGTGGGTGGCACTGGGGACATTCTGGGCATCGCCTGTTGCTTTCCAGCCGTGGGCTGCCCTGGGACCCTGGCAATGCCTGCAGGGACAATGTGGAGCCCTGTGGTGCAGGGGGACGTGGGTCTTAACAGGTTACTTTGCATTTAGAACTTTCCAAGGCTGTCTGGTTGTTGGAGTCCAGGGCATGTGGAAAACCCCTCAGACTGCCCTGGAGGGTCTGAGACCCTGGCTGGGACCCCAGGAAAGCATTGCCTTTGACCTTAGTCCTTGGGGAAAACTTCCAACACTCTTAGATGGATTGAAAACAACAAAGATTTAAAATAGATAGTAGTTTAGTTTGTCACAGGGTGAAAATTGTAGTTTTGGGTTTTTAGAATGGAAGTAAATCAGAGCAAGATGGAGAATTTTTAGTGTTGTCTCATCTTCTTCTTCTTCTCCTCCTCCCATCTCCTGCTGTGACAGTGGCACAAAGACATTGGTAGAATGGATTTGATGTAGAAATTGCATGTTTAGAATAGGTGACGGTAATTGGCACAAAACTGTAAATATAGTACGTTTTTAGAGTTAATTGGATTAGAAATCTTTAAAAACAACCTTGGACCCTCTGTCCATGTTCCTGTAGCTGCTTTCCTTCAGCACACTGAGATTGCTGTAAGACCTTGAGATAAGAAATAGAATAAACACCTTTAAAGACCAAGCCACAGGTTCCATCTCATCTTTTAAACCCTGGTACAGGACTTTGAAAGGAGAAAAACCCTAATTAGGGGAATGACTGGGTGAAAATCCTGTCATTTGGTACCTTGTCCTGATTTCTCCTTCATGTGCCTGGGTGATCCCTTTTCATCCATGATAGTTATCCTGCCTTGCGGAAGCCATGTCCTGTTCATCCACTGTGCTGGAGGGAGGCTGTGAAGTATTTCTTCCCATGGCAGAAGCATCAGCAGCTGGTAAGACAGTGTGGGAAGGCAGCAAGTAGCTCTCAGATTGTGTTGGGAGGTGTAGTGCCAGGATGGCCTGACTGCAGCCAGCAATTCCTTGTGTGAAACCAAATGGAGGAGAAGCAGTGTCATTAGCCAGCAATCCACTTAATGAGTTACTTGGATTTCGGGCTTCTGTTTCACCTTCTCTTCCCAGGTGGTGGAAACCCAGCACACCATGTGCAGCGTCATTTTCCATCCTTACATTCCATGTTCAAGCATTTGGGTTACACTTGGCACTGCTGGACTGGTGGAAACTTCTTGCTTTGATGGGGCTTCATATTCGCTGTGCTCAAGGGCTTCACTGAAGCTGCACTCACTGGACCAAGTATGTGCTGACCTAAACTTGAGTGTATTTCCTGGGGGCACTCAGGCAAGGCTTTTTCTGATTTTCTGCTGGAGTCAGTTTCAATCTGATTTTATTGGGAAGAGTTAACAATTGCTTGTTAGACTGCAGTAGTGCCATGTGTTATTTGCTCATGGAGAAGCTGAGAGTTGTCCTTCCAAAATAAATATGAAAAGAGAAATGAATTTTCTCTCCCTCCACAGAAGATTGCTTGCCCAGGAGATGCTCCCTGAGGGAAACGTGCTTCCATTTTGCCATAAGGAAGAAGGCAAGAACTGCACTGGCAGCAGCAGGGTCACAGCCTGAGATGTCCCCACCACCTGGGGACTTGCCAGGAGGGCTCTGCAGGCAGGGCCAGTCAGTGCTTTCAGCCACTCATCAATTATTAAGAGGGTAAAATGTGCTGGAGAGACCATGTTTGAGCACCAGGAGGACTAAAGCCTGTACCTGCACCATCCTTCCCTCTGGGTTGAATTCCTGCACTTTTGAGGATGGAGTAAATGCATTTCTCCTCATCCAACCTTAATTCAGGAGGAGCCCTTCAACTCTCTGGTGTTTGTGCTATGTGCTTTCAGGCTGTGGCATCAGCTCTCGTGATTTGACCCAGAATTTGCAGTATTTTTACCTTTCCTGAAGATCCAGGTCCTGGAGGCACGTGATGACATGAACTGATGACATTTTTGTGGAGGGGAGGGCATATAAAGCAGCTCTTGTTGCTATGAAAACCTTGAAAACGCAAACTATAAAAAGAATTCTTAAAAAAAAAAATTGTGAAGGAAATGAAGACCCATATTGATTTAATCTGCCCCTGGCTCTTGTCAGCACTGAGCTGCTGGCTCCCGATGCTGAATTCCCACAACTCATCAACAGAAAAGCACAATGTCTTTCCCCAAGGTACTGCCCTAAAGTTTTTTACTTTTCCCAGAGAGCCAACACTTCTGGAAGTGAAGGAAGAACCAAGTTGTTTGTACAAGGTAAATGTTAAACGGGCTCCACAAAGATTTCTGTTCATTCCCCTGAATTTGTCAGAGGGGGAGAATAATTACCAGTGTCACAGTGCTGCAAGTCAGTCTTGGTTTGGGATAGAGGGAGAAATATGGTAATAAGTTCCAATGTAGACATAGTTGCATTTAACACTTAGGAGAAGCAATAAAGATGAAGGTTGTAATTGTATGCGCATTTTCAAAGCTCACAACATTATTTTATATCCTCGAACATCTGTTTTAGGATCAGCGCAGGGTATCACATAACTGGCTTATTTTTATATCTATCATTTAGGCACCAGCAAGTTTATTATAAATTCAAACTCATTTATGTAAACACAACTTGGATTGAACAACTCCACAGAGCGATGATCCTGGGGACAGTGTGTTTGGAGCAGCAGAAGTCCAGCTGGCTGTTCAGCAGGATGCTACTACATGGCAAAACTCAGGCCTCCAGAGGGAGATGGCCCTTACAGGAAGGTGAGAGTGTTTTACTTAGGAAAAACTCTTCGGGATATCAGGGGTTGATGGAGGCTTTCATGACCTGCTTGCCCAGGATTGTGGGCACACCTTGTCTTTATCTCAATGTATTTTATTTTTGGGTAAACACACCACTAATGCTTGGCTGCAATGTGATGGCTCCTGTCCTTTCTCTCATTTTATTTTCAGTGTTAGTAGTGAAGCTGGTGGAGGGGAAGGTCTCGTGGTAGGTTTCTGCTTGGAGGACCAAAGGAGTAATGAAGGACCTGGTATTAGGAGGGAATTCTTGCCTGCAAGGGGGGTGAGGCCCTGGCACAGGTTGCCCAGAGAAGCTGTGGCTGCCCCATCCCTGGAAGAGTCCAAAACCAGCTTGGACAGGGCTTGGAACAACCTGGGGTTGTGGAAGGTGTCTCTGCCCATGGCAAGGGGTAGAACAGGAGGAATTTTATGAGCTTTATATGGGAGGTGCTGTGCAGGCGCCATCCAGTGTGGGGTTCCAAGGCTGCTCCTGCAAACAAAAAAGGTTTCAGAGGTTTTGGGGAGTAGCAGCAGCCCCGGCTCCTCATGGGTGCTGTTCAGGTGGATTTGTTGTTGGTTTCCCAGCTATCTCATGGTGAGATGCTGGGAACTCTTTGTGCCTCTGCTGCTTTGTGCCGGGCTATGGTGCCTGGGCAGGCTTTGTGCTCCCTGCACAGGTTGTCGTCTCCCATGGAGTCCTTTCCCTCCCTGTGTCATCGTGTGGCTGCCCTGACTGTGCCTCTTACCAACTCACCTGGGAGACACCTTGGCCATTCGCCTTCACTGTCTGCAGAGGGAAGTAATTACTTTTAGTAGAAGTCACCATCCGTTTTACAGCCGTAGTAATTAAATGTAATTGGAGGTGTGACTTCCATGCAAGACGGTATTTTTTTTTTCAATGAGATGTTTCACATCAAGAAAAACAAATAAATAACCAAGGACGTGCAAAAGTGGCGTGTGATGTGAACCTGTGACCTTCCAGGGCTCCCTTGGTGGTGGTGTCCTTTACCAGGGACACGCCTCTGCCCTGGCTTAATTGAACAGCGCTGCCCCGAATGGGTGGGAGAAATCTGCTGGTGCTCAAGTACCTTGTTTCACCAGCACAGGAAGGTTTTAAAAATGAAAGCAGCAGCAGAAACTAGGGAAGCTGTTGGATTCCTGCTGCTTCTCTCTGGAGGAGGCTGTTCCATTGCAGATCTCCTCACAGTGGGATGAGGAGCATGGTGCTTCATCTCCTGACTTGGCTGTAAAATCTTTGCTAGGCTGTAGCGACTTTCCTGACTAAAACAGATATTAGAAGTAACTTAATTGTCGGGAAATTATACAGTTTAAATACCAGGCCTTCAGTGGGGTTTTCAGAGGTGCAGAAACATGGTCAGGTGGAAATTACCAATTAAAAAGACTCAATTTGGTCATGGCTCTTCTCCTCCAGCCCAGGGAAAATATGAACCAAGAGACTCAGTAGCTGATGCTTCTGTTACCTGTGCCCTTCCCTGCCATGTGCATATCTCACCTGTGGCCAGGGGGGGTTGTCCTGTGCTGATGAGAGCCCTGGGAAGAGGGATGCCAGCGTTGGCACCTGCTCTGGGGTGCCTTGAGTTGTTTGAATGCATGAATGTCACCTTGGAAGGTGTGAGCTGGACCTTCATGGGGCATTAAACATGCAGCACAGCCCTGTAGCACTGGGGGGTGTTTTATTTGCAGGATTTATTATTCCATGGGAAGGGAATGCTGTGTGGCACCATGCCAATCCACAAGGGGCAGTCACTTTGCTGGAGAACCCACTGCTGATCAGCAAAGGTGGGGAGGACTAGAAATGTACTAGGTTAATTTCTTTTTAATCTGAATTATTATTTCACAGACGGGTGAACTGGCAGATCAAGAAGTTCAGCGCTGCAGTTTGTGTGCCAGTGGTTCGGCAGCAGGTGTTTACACAAGTATTGCAAACACAAATGACTTGGAGGTGTCATACGTTTCATCTAGTCCTGTCAAACAAGCAAAGTGACTGCAGGGGACACCCCACAGTGCCTGTTAACCCAGATCTGCCCATGGTGCTGCCACTGACTCTGGTTTGGGGTTGGTTCTGGCTGTGAGCAGCTGCGTGCTGGGCGGGGGTGCCCGCTCTGTCACTGCTGGCTGCCAGGACTGCATGTGGGGAGTGTCAATAGCCAGCCAGGCTTTTCATTGGGCAAATGATCTGTGGCCAGCTTGAATTCTTCAGATCAATAACTCAGTGACAGGCAGCTCAAGCACTGGGAAATAACATTAAGCCCGACACCACTGTTTTGTGTACTTCAAGGGATCGAAGAACACCAGGGCCTGAATTGCAGAGCTCCATCACTGTGTCAGGGCTATAAGCATGAATATAAAGTGCTGTGGAGGAATGTGTGGCCTCTTTGAAAGGTGAAAAGAAAGTGCTGAACACTTGGACTTGCCAGCTGCTGGGGAATGGACGTGGGAGCTGGGAGCAATTTCCACCAAAGTGCCGCATCTGTTCGCTTTGCCCATCCAACAGCTGGAGGAAGGACAGGAATATAGAATGGTTTGGGTTGGAAGGAACCTTACAGATCACCAAGTTCCAACCACCTGCCATGGGCAGGGACACCTCCAGTCCAATAGGAATTGAGTCTAAACTCCCAGAGGAAGAAGCCCTGGATAGAGGATGCAATCCTTGTACATTGCAGTATCTGTTGTCAGCAGCAGGGAATTTACTTGCCTTATGGCCAGGATCCGCAGGAAACTCCTTTTCCACTTAGGCTGATAATATTTGCTATGCAACAGAATACTATTTAATCTCTACCTGGGATTTTTTTTCATCCCCTAGAAGAAACACCTTTTTTGCTCATGCTCCTGAAATCCGTATGTGTGGTGAATCAAGCACAAAGATCCTATAGCACAAAGCTGATGTAGAGCTTACAGGAGTGTTCTTCACGACTTTATTCCAGGTCTTGCATTTAATCCAGTGTAGCTGGTTCTTAAATGCTGCTTCTTCTGAAAGATATTTAAAGAAATGTAAATCTTGAACATATTATCTTCAAAGAACAAATAAAACTGCAGTATCTGGAATGGCTAAATTATTGTTGCAGCCTAGGGTTCCTCTCCTTCCTTTTGCATTTCAGTTACTCTGATTGCTGCTCTTTTAAAAGCTACCGGTGGTTTTAAAGCATCAAAGTTTTGTCTTTGGGAAGCAAATGCCTAGGGAGGAATTTTAATATTACTTTTGCTAATTGCTGGGAAGTGAAAGTTAAGCAAGATAATCAGGCATTGAGTAGAGCTGCCAGATGACAGTCATTACAGACAGGAAAGTCTGGTGTCACTTGTGGGAAGGTTTAGTGTAGCAGTAGTAAAACCAGCACGATGTCATTAGAGTCTTTATAGGAAAAAACATTTCAGAACCTGGCTCTGAATCCCAGTGAAGTCTGTGCAAACACTCCTGCTCACTTTTAAAGCCTGAATAAAATCCGAGATGATTGCTAAGCTACTCGTAATGTCTCCAAGGTCAGAGGAAGCTCCCCGTATGGGCTTATCTGTGTAAAAGGAAAAAAGCCAAACTAACCCTGAGGAAACAGCATAATAAAGGCCTGTGTAAAAAGGGAAGTTTTGGTAGTGAAATTGTGATGGAATGTGTCTGTTTTCCCCATGGAGTGTGAGTGTCTCTACTGAGCTCAGCAGTTGAAATTACTCTGTTGACCTTGTTGTTTTGTCTTCAAGCTCCATCTAAATGTATATCTCTATGACTCAATACATATGTATTTGTTTGACACCTTGCAGCCTTCTAATAGACGTCATTTGCCTGTGAACAAAGGTTTCTCCATCCCTCCCATCAGCAGCCTTTGCTGACTAATCAAGATGTAGCCTGGTCCTGCTCTCGTAGCCCGAGGGGTTTTGTGCAGCTCTGTGGGGTTTTGTCATTCATTTGGATGCTTTGCCAGTGTGTTGTGCACCTGTACAATGTCAAATACATATTGCCCACGGCAGCATTTAATAGACTTCCTGATGTCAATGGAAAGTCAATAACTCGAGATCTTAATTGCAGGACAAGTCTGGGTCCTGGCTCATGGATGATATTTTCTGCATCAAATAACTTCAGACAGTTGGAACAAAACTAGAATATTGTTCTCTCCATGGCTCTAGGAAAGAAAAATAACATTTTGAGATGCAGTGGTATAGAGTAATGTTCATTTTTCTGTGGAGAAAGAGCTGCAAGGTGAATCCTTTTCTCAGCACAATGAAACACCTTCCAAATTGTTCCAGTAAGTCAGTTTTGTAGAATAAAAGGAAAAGCATTATAGAATTCTCATTTGTGAGATCAGAAAGGAAAAGGTGATGTATAGACAAAAATACTGATTAAAAGCTACATTCATCTTTATGAGAGGAATGCAAAACATCCTGGTGTGGCATGTTATGTGGGGGGAGTGTAACACTTTTATGCAGTTGATTATTGAGCTAATACTATCCTTAATGAGTCTACAATTGAATGTAGAGCTAGCTGAGACTCAAATTCTCTCCCCTGATTTTCAGAGCCCTGCACTAGAATTAATCCTGGCAATTTGTCAGACCAGGCTGGAAATCAGCAGTTTTAAATTCCCCAAAGCTGTTTCCTTGCATACAGGAAGGAGGGGCAGGAGTGCTGATGGCATCTGCATTTTTGATTTACAGCTGCAATCTCAGTTAACTGAGACCCAAGGGCGAAATTGTAAGTATAAGGTGTAAGTACAGATGCAGCTGGGCATGGCAGGGACAACGAATAGCAGAGCCCTGACCTCCAGGATAAACATTCTTTCCTTTGCGTATGTACTTAATCCAGAATTTATTGTGGTTTTAAGAAAAAATAAGAATTTCAGAGACAGCTATAACCAGAGCTAAATCCAGCTGTTGATGTTGCCAGTCGTTTTGGGCTCTTGACCCTCAGCCATGATGCTGGCAGAGCTGCTCAGACCAAAAGATGGCACTATTTTTCTATTTCACTGCAAAGGAAATTTCTCCCTAAATCAGATTCATTCACTGTCGAACCTCTCTTAAAACCACTATTTTTCTGAGGTTTTACATACAGCAAAGTCCATTACTGTGAAGGCCAAATTGCTGCCAAAAAAATCTTCAGCTAAAAAATATGTATCTATAAACTAATAACACACCATCCGATGAAAGATAGCACAAGGGAGGACTTTTTCTCAATTAAGCTTAATTATTAATAGCCAATGTTTGTTATATTGTTGTGTTTAGTCCAGGAAATCTTGATAGAGAGAGGCAACTTTTCAATGTGAATGGTACTTCAACCGGCATTTTATAAATTTTACAAAATTAGAAAGATCCCTGGAATATTTAAACTCCCTGTTAATGTTAAAGAAGGGAAGCTGCAGGCTGTGGGAGAGGGATCCAATGTGGGATCAGGTGGCAGTGCTGCCATCCCCGAGGACAGGAGAGCAAAGCTCAGGGTGTGTTCAGGGGCTGCCCCAGGTGGGAGCACACACAGCACAGCCCTGAGAGTCCTTAGCTGAAAACAATTCTGGTATTAGCTAAGACAGACTCTAGGTCTCACTGGAGGTGTGTGTTCCTGACCCTCAGGTCACTGTGAAAGGTTCCTTCCTCTCAGCAAGAGGCAGGAGTCTGCCCCAGAGCTGAGCACGGGTCCCACAGCACCTCACCGCTGGTTACCCAGCTGGATGAGTTATTTAGGGTCAGCATAGGATTTAGACACTCATCATGGCATGCTCCTTGTCTTTGATGCTGCACTTTGGCTGCCCTTCTTCCCAGGGAAAGCATCACGACATGGGGTCTGTCTGGAGCAGGGTCCTCTGAGTGTCTGGGGGGCTCTGGGATATTCTGAGGGGTTCTGGGATATTCTGGTTGCCTGGGTTCCCTGGAGAAGCAGCTGTGATGTAGCATGGGTTTCCTCAGCGTGGCTGGGATAACCGGTGGCAGTATTTCTGTCTCATATAAAGTCCCTATAACTGCCTGATACAGCCCAAGAAATGAAAATTTAAAGCAGAAGGGAGTAGCAACACTGAGTTGAGTGATCTGAAGAGACTCCTGTTCCCCGGTGAGGTCACTTAGCCCAGCTGCTTAATTGGAGGCGATAATGCAGCATACATTTCATCTGGCAGTGTCTATATTGCAGCTTATCAAATAGGCTGAAAAGCTCAAGAATAGCAGAAGGGCAAGACCTCAGCAAAGACAAAGGGATGGGAATGGAGTTCATCTCATTAAGAAAATGCAGGAATAAAGGAATAGAGCTTTTCAGACCAGCCTCATTAAAAGCCTAGGCAAATTAGTGCCATTATGTTTTATTAAATATTATTAAGCTAAGGACAAAACACCTTCCTGCAGAATGCTTACAGCAATGCCAAAAAAAAAAGGCAAAGAAAAACAGTGTTTTCACTTAAATGCTGCCCTGTAATGTAATCCTGACATCTCTTGGGTTTAGCTTTTAAAACATTAGAACATTTACTAAACACAAATCTGGAATTGAACTGTCCATGCTGAACTTGAACATTTCAGCCAAACGTCTTGGGAGGCCTCATAAGTTCAGAGAAACACCAGCCAGTGAAAATATTTTCGAAGAGTTCATTTGTAGGGAAGAGTGTTATAGATTTTTCTTTTTCCTTTTTTTTTTTTTTCTTGAAAGCTAATTTGCAGTGGTACATGTACAAGTGCATGCATATTGATTTTATTAATTAAAATTAAGAATGTACAAATCTGCCACTGTGGAGACTGTGGGGTAGGAAAAGGGAAGGTTAATCACACGTAGCATTTCCTACATTCTGTGCTCAGGATTCTCCACACACAGGCGCTGTGTCTCAGCCCCTGATTGGGATGCACAGCTCCTTCTGTCTCTAGACTGTGGCACACATTGCCAGGAAGATAAAACAGAAATAAAGATCCCTTGACCAGCTGATTGCAATGCAGTCTCGGAGTCGTTTGGCACAGACCCTGGACTTGGGCACGCACCCATTGCCAGCAATTAGAAAAGGGGGAAGGAGTTTGAGCTGCAGATGCAGACATTTCCTAAGAGCAAAACAGGTATTGTGAGATTGGTTTTGGGCACAGAGGGCAGGGAACAAATCTGGTGTGAAATAAATGAGATTAATACATGTGAAATTTTATTCTTTTTAGCTGATTCTGATTGACAATGCCTGCTGATGTGCTGGAGTGGAAAGGTAGTGGAGGATTTATGGTTTGTTGCTACACAAAGTGATGAGGGGACCATGAGTCAATAGTGATTATTGTTATGTTTGCCACAAAAGGACATAATTTGTGCTGAAGACTTGGACAAGTTTTTCTTGGAGCTGACTCACACATGAAGCTGCAGTTGGATTCTCAGGTCTTGTGCCCTGCTGGAGTCACCTTCTGTAAGGCCCAGTGCAAGAGAGGAAGTCTGTGCTGGCTGGCAGGAGTGTGAAATATCAAGTCAAGGATGATGGAAAATAAAGCCAAAGTTCTGCTCCATCTTGACTGGCAAAAAGCTCTCTGCATGTTTGTGGATGAAGTGAAAGGAGTCCCAGTATTTGGTCAAGCGATTAACATGCCATCAAGCCAAGAACTCATTAAGGAGCAAACTGGTCTTCTGAGCAACCTGGTCTAGTGGATGGTGTCTTGCCCACGGCAGGAGGGTTGGAATGAGGTGATCTTTAAGGTCCCTTCCAACCAAAACCTTTCTGTAATTCTGTGAGTGAAGTACCCGCTGTAGCTGACACCTGTGTGTGCAACACGCATCTTCAAGGGTTTGTTTCCATTTTACAGGGGTAGCGGCCTCTCTGGTCACCTCCTGTAGAGAGGGTAAATCTGAATGACTCTGCTGGATATGGGCCACGCTCATGTTTTCTCACTTTGTCCCCAAGCCACGTGGTCAGAGGAGCAGCTGGACACACAGACTGTGCTGGACATGAGCACACAGCCAAGGGTAGGGCTGGACTGTGACAGAGATGTCGCTTGTGCCGCTGGCTGTTACAAAGCCCAAATGAATTCTTACAGAGGTTGACAAAAATAGCCTTATTCGCATTCATTTCAAATCCCATGAGGTGCCTGTCTTCATTTTCAGGCACCTAAATACTTCTGCAAATCTCCCTCTTAATGCTGTGTGAGCTGGGGACTGATCTGGCACATCAAACTTCAGCTAAAATAGGAGTTCCTAGATCTGAGCAGTTTCTAAAATGAGAAGCAGAACTTCTCAAACATATGCTGAGGTCAAAATTGCTCATGCTAGTGAGAAAGTAATTTCTGGAGATATGCAGATTTTTTATTTTTTAATGTATTTTTAAGGGCTTTTGTTGCAGTTGTTTTTTCATTTATGCTAAAGCAAGAGGCAGAAGATATTTCTATCAGCAGTAACACACTGGAAATTGTTTGGTTCAAATAATTTCACCCTTTTGTTGAATGTTGCTTTAGGAATATTATCACATCCATTGGTTATATTAGCAATCTGTTTATCCAGGTAACTGAGAGGCAAATATAGCCTGCCAACTTCTCAGAAAGACAAAGAGCAGAGAATGTTTATATGATCCTGCACAGAAATAACTCATTTATTTTGATAAGATATTACAGAAAGCCAAAAGAGAGACTGGACATATAGCTGCAAAATACTTTCACCATGAAATAATGCCCATTTTCCGTGCCTGATGGGCTGCCTGTTGGTAATACCAATCCAGATGGGTGGCTTGGCTGGATGGATCGCTGCATCCAGGTGGCACCGTGCCCAGATCCTGATACCCTTCTATGCTGGCCCTGGCCTTGTGGGGCTACTTGGGTGGGTGCAAGGGCAGCAGTTCAGGGCCTTGCTACCTCCTTATTTCTGGGGGGTGAAAGGGGAGGCTGATCTTGTCTTGATCAACATTGCAGTGGCTTTGCTCAGAGGTCTGAGCAGGTTGAGGTCTACTGGGCCACAAAGCTGCTTGTCCTTAGCCCAGGTCATTCCTACCTTGGCATCTCCACTTTGGTGAATGCCGTGCTGAGAGAGCTCTGCCCTTTACTTGTTTCTGAGTATTTTGAATGTTGCTGGAAGCAATGTAAAATGTGTTATTAAGTTTGTGACCCACCTCTAAAAAAAAAAAAATCTCTCTAGGAATGAAAAATTCCTTAGAATTGTCAAAACAGCAACGCTACAATGCCACTTCCGCAATTACAGGGATCGTGCATGCATGAGTGATGAGATTTTTGCATACATGAGAGATATGAAAAAGGTCTTTTAAAATACAATTTAGTTTTACTTCATGATTATGTGGAACCAGAATGATGCATCACAGAGATATCCCTACTCTCAAGTATGAAATTGTTTGAACATTCATTTTTATCCAGAAGCGGTGCCTTGAGCAATTCTTCAGGATATTCAGAATTGACTAGAATCATATTAGTCACATTTTTATTATAAAAACAGTAATTTATGCAGGTGATTTTCAAGGTTTTGATTTTCATCTCTGAAGAGCTGAAGGGTCAAAACATAAATCAGACTATCACATGGCAGTGCTGAACATCCAGGCTATGTTAGTACTAATAATCGTGTTTTAGTAACCCCTTAAACAGTGTTGTGTGGAGTGGAGAGTCTGTAACCCTGGAAAAAGAGGTGATGAAGTAACTGATAGTATGGAGGAATTAATAAATATTAATAAATAAATAATAAAATATTCATTCTTTAAAAAATCATCCTGGGAGCATGAGTCACAATGTGACTTCACAATTTATCATAAAAGCAAAGGCATCATCACTTTTTGCAGCCTTGTCTGAAGGAGTCAAACCAGCTTTTTACTCCCTGGAAGGTAAAATGTCCCACACATTTTAAGAGTTCTTGTAAAGAACTTAAAATGGTTTAGGTTTTGTTGTGGGGGTTTTTTTGGGTTTTTTTTTGGTTTTTTTTTCAAAGAACTTCCTATGAAAGGTACTGAATATTATAAACAGGATCATTATTCTGCACACCACTGTGTAAAAGACCCAAATTGCCTTTTGAATGGAGTGAAACAGGCTGTACTTGCCAGTCACACCTGCTGACTCCTGTGACTGAACCTGGAGATCCCTGCCCATAATAAAAATAATAATCCCAAACAAGAGGGGTTACAGGTAAGCCTACATTTCTTGCACTGTATGGAATGGCATAAAGACTTGATAGCCTTAAACATTATTTTTTTTTTCTCCAAGGTGCAGGCTTGAAAATAACAGTTTTATAGAATCATGGAATCATAAAATGATTTGGGTTGGAAGGAACCTTAAAGAGCATCTCATTCCAGTCCCCTGTAAGGGAGGGACACCTTCCACTAGACCAAGTTGCTCCAAGCCCCATCCCACGAGCCCTTAAATTCATTTTGGGTGTCCTCTTCTGGGTACCACTGATACTAACACGTGAAGACAAGAACAGCTCAAAAGCACAAATTGCTTCTTGACAGTATGGGATTGCTGGGCAACCATTGGTTAGGGCAATTTCCACTAATTATTTAACAGAATCAAGAAAGCAGAAAAATAATCCATAAAGGGTACTAGGGACATATTACTGTGTGATAATGGGATTTTTCTAAATGTGTCTGTAGATGTAGAAAGAACAGATACAGATTTTTGTTACTTGTGATATTTCATGAAAATAAAACCCTAAATACTGCCTTGTATTGAGCATAAGGTTAGGTTTTGGTTGATATTTCTTCATGGAGGAAGTTCTTTTTGATAATTTAGAAAGTATGTAAAGTGCATCTAATTTTATTCCCCCAGATACATACATGAGATTCTGTCTAAGCTAAAATTAGCTGAGTGTTTTTTAGTCTAGACCATCTGTAGATGATGTAATTTTGTCTCGCAGAGTACATGCACACCCAACTGTAGCCTGAGCTATAGTGACTTGAGCCTCTTGTCCCCTCTGGGGGGCAGGAAGGAGAAAATGCTCCATCTCAGATCTATGGATTGGATTTTCCCTCTCTCTTGGTCAGGGTTTCTGCTTTCTACCCCAGCTACCTTCCTTGCCAAATGACCTGAAGTGAGGCTTAAGGGGGGTTGTGACATTCTTTTATTGTCCCTGCCCTTTTCATCTGTGAAAGGAGTGTAATGAAATCCATTTAGATCACATGGCTGCTGTGAGGTTTATTAAATTAAAAGTTGTTTTGGACTGTCAGTTGATAGAATGTCCAAGTATTGACTGGCATTAGTTCTGGTCTTTACTCAATTTCTGTAATTAATTAGGATGGCAACGGTATTTGGGGAAGAGTTTGACGATATGAGGCTGCAGGAGCAGGAGAGGCTGAGCTGGCCCAGCACAAGCCCTGTGCAGTTTGTGGCTCTGCCCCAGCCCTGGGAGCCCGCAGGGGTGGCTGAGCTGTGACCCCACACCACACCTCCAGTCCCCCTTGTGCTTTGCCTGGTGGTTCTCCAAGGGGTTGCTGGAGCCGTGGGTCACTGCTGGGGTCTGCTGCTCCCCACACCTTCCCCCAGGAAGGGCTGTGATCTCCCACTGCCCCCTCTCTTACCCACAGACCCACTTTATGGTTTTTGACAGCTTCCTGCTGCACAGCTGGTGCCATGGCAGAGCCAAGCAAAGTGAAACGGGTCATTTTGCTATTAGAGCAAACCATGGGTTACTGATTGTAATGTCATTTTAGCTATCCTGGAATCATGGAATGGTTTTGTATTGGAAGGTTCCTTCAAGGTCAGGCAGCTCCAACCCCCCTGCCAAGGGCACTGACACCTTCCACTAGACCAGATTGCTCAGAGCTCCATCCCCAGAAAAGCAGGAGGCTCTAGGAATTATATTATAATAGCAGTAGTAATAATAATAACAACAATGACAATGTAATGTTTTCTGCTAAATGGTATCCTAATTACTTTAAAAAGTTTGTTAACAAGCATTAATTACAGCTTTTTAAAATCATGGTTTTATAATTGGAATTCTCATTCCAATGGTTCACTTCATCGGAGTCCATTAGGAGAATAAGAAAAATTGCTTGGTTTAGTCCTGTTGGTAGTAAATGGAATGAAGGTGGATTGCAATGTGTGAGGGAAACTGATCCCTGGAGAAGTGTTTGTTTTTGCCAAGATGGAAAATACTGTTGGATGAGGTATCTGTGGGCACTGCTCCCATATGTACAGGCATTTTGCATGAAGCTGGCCAAACTTTGTTTACTGAGCACTGCTTATAATGCAGTTATAGATCTCAACTGCTCTGCATCAGAGCTGGACAGAACCCTCTGATAATGATGATAATCTGATATTTATTACCTACAAGTCCTCCATTCAAATGGACCCCCACTGTGTTGATTCAACATACAAAGCCTTTAATTTACAGAATTACAGCTAACAAGACCTTTGATTGCATTGAAGTCATAATATTGTCCTGTGAATCATCTCTGCACTTCGTGCTTTGGATAGCTTGAGTTGCAGTGAAGGCACATGGCTTGTCTTGACTGAGACAGTGGCACCACCTCAAGGTGGAAAACAAAGGAAAAATGAGCAATACAATGAGCGGGCCTAAACAAGGGGTATCTCTTCTGTGACTATTAACTAAGATTGTTGGCTTGATTGAGAAATCCTTGGTAGAGGGATTTAACCACGTAAATTTGATTTCTTTGTTTGAAAGCTGAGGGTTTAAAAATCCTGTACCTGGGATTTAATTCAATTACTTGATATCAGGTGTTTCCTAGGTAGCACAATTAGATGCTATTGATAGTCTGCATGTTGCCAGAATGCTGCTACTTCCTTCAGAAGGTTATGCAAACAGCTACCAAAATTAAGAAAGCTGAAATGTTAAAATGCAGGGATTGGACTCAGCTCCCTGAGAATGAGACTCTGAAATTCTTTTTATAACCTCCTGCTTCACTCTCTTCATATTGACTCACATCATTATGCAAATGCCATAAATAGCAATAAAATCAATTAAAGAGCTATTGAGTCTCATAAAAATATGTACCCATTAGTTTTCTGCTGAGACTGTATTTCTGCTCTGCTTGATTTGGCCAAGGCAGAGAGGAGGGCACAGTACTGGGAGCACTGGGTGCCACCTTCCCACATCCCCAGAGCCCAGGTGACCAATGTCCTGCTCACATCTTCCGAGCTGAGAATGCACAGCTGGGAAGGGGGCTTGTGCTGGGTACCAGGGAGTCTGGAGAGGGACGTTTAATAAAGGCGTGGAGTGACAGGACAAGGGGGAATGGCTGTAAACTGAGAGGTTTAGGTTTAGATTGGATATTAGGAAGAAATTCTTCCCTGTAAGAGTGGTGAGACCCTGGCACGGGTTGTACAGAGAAGCTGTGGCTGCCCCATCCCTGGAAAGGTTCAAAGCCATGCTGGAGGGGGATTGGAACACCCTGATTCAGTGAAAGGTGTCCCTGCCCATGGCAGTGGGTTGAAATTGGATGAGCTTTAATGTGCTTTCCAACCCAAATCAGTTTGTGAATCTGTGATTTCCAGCCCTGCTCCAAAATCTGACCATGCAATCTCTCTTCTCCTAACCATGAAAATGCACCCCAAAGAAAGGACCTGGAACACCTGCCTGCAGGCTGCAAGACAAGCTGTAAGGAGCCATAACTGGACAGAAAATGTGGATTGAGAAGTAAGCCTTTAATATTTATGTTTCCTGGAGAATTGCATCCTGGTTGTGCGTAGGGGTTTGTACTGTCCCCTTCTCTGCTGAACCTTTGTCACAGAGACCTCTGATTAATTTCTTAGTTATTTAGGTTTGGGTTTTTCTTTCATCATGCTACGGAAAACTCCACCCAGAGAAAAAGAAGGCTCTGCAGGATACTGTGCAGTGTCTGGGTTTTACATCACTTTGGGGAGAACTCCTGTAGCTAAAAACTTCACTGCCAGGCTGAGAAGGCTAATGTCTTTTCCTGCAAACCACAAGGACTATGTCACAACAACATAAAAGTGATGCAGCAAATCACTGCAGTGCTCTGCAGTGCAGAGCTGGTGCCATTTTTCTGTGCAAATAAGGTTTGCATGGACCTAGTTGGTACCTGAGCTCAACAATATCCCCAGGCAAACTCTTCTATTCAGTCTTACTGTGCAAAGAAATGATGGGCTTTGTCCCATCATTTTGAAAATATAGAGGTCATGATTCACTAGGAAATACCGCCCAAAAAAGGCAGTAAAAATTAGATGAAGGGAGGTTTATGTAAAGTATGTCTGTGCCTCCAATCCAAGAACCAAGTAACGTCATTCTCAGAGTGCTACTTCGAAGGAATTTTACTTGAACATCATTTAATGTAAAACTGATGTATCTACATCGTTGTATACAACCTGATCTTATTTGGATTTAACAAGACCTTAATGTGAGTGTCCAAGGCCTGACCCGTCTGAAGGGTAGCTTAGGAGAAAGTGCAATTGCACTATAAATAATTCACTTTGGTGCCTTGATTACCATCCACTATAGCCCTTTTGATACCCCATAAACTCAAATGTACCATGCTATTTCTCTCCATTTCAAACTGCTCTCCCAGGGAAAGCAAATGGAATAGCACCATCAGACCATATGCTGTGGAAACCAGGGAGAGCATGAAATTGCAGAGATACCGACACATGCTGGATTTTTCTGGCTGTTAAGTTCATGTGATAAAACACAATTCATTCCTCTACCTCTGTGTGATATGCATTGAGAAAGGTTTAATATCACAACTTCTTTGTGAGATGCAATATCATCTGGAGTGAGGAAGGAGAGTTCTCCCTGGGTGTTTTGGTGAGCAAAGAGGGTGTTGGTGCTTGTTCTTCCTCATCTGCTGCTGAAACAGGGAGAAAAGGAGCCAGTCCTGCCTGATGGGCAGCTGTCCTTGGCTCAATAACTTAGGCATGATTATTTCTGAAGCCCTAGTGTTGCAGATCTGGCAGAAGTTTTTGGGAATGGTGAATGCTTCAGACAAAAGATGCAGCTCTCTTTAAGGCATGGAAGTGTTCTTATCCCACATGGTCCTGTTTTGTGACAAAATTCTGGAGATGTTAGACCCACCTCAATTAGTGTTATGGAAAGAGAAGGGAGAGCTCAAGCCCTGAGCTGGTGTTTGCATCAGAATCCTTTATCCATCTTCATGTGGATGTAGTCAAAAAAAGGAAGGGTTCGCCACAGCCCATCTGCAGAGCCCCAAAGTTATCGCCATGACCTGATTTCTCCTTGCTCTCTCCCTCCCTTCCTCCCTAAAGGCTAGTGAATGGATTTTGGGCTTATGCTGGAGTGAGAGGACTCTGGCTTGTGAGAGGACTCTGGCTTGTGGGCACCTTGAATTAACTGATAAGGAATCTCAAATGAGTTTTTCCCAAAGTTATGAAATGCATGGCACCTCTAAGGCTATTGTCCCATCTGGCAGGAGACCTGGAATTCCCACTATGCCTTGTACAAGCCTCCATTAAGCAGTGTAAAATCGGTCTATTTATAACTCATTTTAGGGTCTAAATCTCAGGATGAAGTTGAAATGACTAGAGCTTCCTGGAAGGCAGCCAGGATTTGTCTTGCCCTTTTCTTTTTCCCCTGGAAGAAGAAAACAGTCAATTAGGACAGAAAAATTANACAGCTGGAGGGGGAGAATTGCTGCTCCTGGGCCCCAACACCTTTTTGAAGGTTTTACAGATAAGAGTTGGCCTTGGGACCTGGTGTGGAGGGGACATCTTGAAGGCTGATTTGGGGACTTGGTAATCCAAAACCCCTTCCTAATCAGGCCTGGTATTCCTACTCTATGAGAGGACAGATGAGAGATGGAGTGGGGGCACGGTGGAGCTTGTGGATTGAGATAATCTTGGCCTTGGCTGGGTACAGGCTGTGGTGTAGGGCAACCACACCTATGAAAAAGAACTAGGAAAAGAACTGCATATGTAACTGTCAAGGTCTCTGAAACTCTGTAGTTGCGTAAAGGCTGCCAAATAATGCCAGCAATAGTTGGTGCAAAAATTCTTGCTTAAAGATGTGACTGTTTAGGGCTGTGGTCTTTTTGACCTGTAACAAGTATATAACACTGTACTGTAAGAATAATATCTAACTTCAGTGACTTCAATGATTTCAACCCTGACTTTAACTCCTTTTTACCCTGACTTCAACTACTTCAACTTAGACTTCAGCTTAGACTTCAATAAACTTTAACTTCAATTTGAACTCCAGCCTATTTTTGCTCAAGCTTTGACTTAATGTTTCCTGCTTATATTACTTTCTCATCCCCTCTTTTAAAGTCCCGTCTCTCAGTCTCATGGCACTACTCCCAACTGTACACTGGCCTCCCTTCTCTTAAGGGAGTTACTTTAGTTAGTTCTTTTTTCCTGATTTCTCAAGTTATTAATTATTGCTAAAATGAGGTGTGAGAGCAGAGCTCCATGTGTGTTGCTTGATGGCAAATTCCAGGTTAAGCTGAAAGCAATTTCCAAACTCAAGGAGTTTCTAAATACAGCAGTGACTCAGTTTCTTGGGTTTGCACTAATTTCAGTTTAGTTTTTCACTACAGACTGTTTTCCTCAGCTGATTTTCCAACCAGGCTCTGTCCTCCAAACCTATTACACCACAAGACCCCTTCTTTCTCCACTGCAGCACTTGTATTTAGTGCAGTTCTCTCTGGAGAATTCTGCTTCATTCTGCCAACAGTGGCAATCCAGTGTTTGTGAGGTAATTGCAGCTTCTGAGGGCTGTGATGTGAAAAAGGCAATGGCAGCATTGTGGAATGAAACTAAGAGGGTGAATTGGGCACTGAGAAGGAAAAATGTACCTGTTTGCAAACAGTCCAGTAACCAATAAAGGATAAAAATGAAAAAAATTGGGGGTTTAATAGTCTGGTATTGTGAGGAGTATGGAGGTGATTCTCTGTCCTCTGCTGCAGGTTCAGGCTGGGCTCCACCACAGTCCCTGGCACCTCCCTGGCTGGTGGCATGTCAAAGGCCACCGCAGACATCTCACATCTGAGTGGCTGACTCTGTTGACGTCCACACCAGTTGGCTCATCTTTGGAGAGAGATGCTCCTAAAGGAAAGCAGACCCTGGGATGACTGGCATCCCTAAGAGGGGCTTGTGAATTTTGCAAAATACTCGATCCTACTTCTGACAACAGCATCACTTTTTATCACTTTGCTTGCTTTACTGTAGCTTTCCTGTAACTTTTGGGGTCAAATGGGCCTCAAATGTCCCCTAACCCAGTGTGCTCTTCCTCTACTTTGTGTCACAAGCTGTGAATGTCACATCCTTCTGTTGCAAAGTGATAAATCACTGCTGCCTTCTGACCATGGAGATGGTGCAAGACATGAATAAAAATATCCTGTTGTTGCTGGCTGGCAGCAGGTTTTTGGCATGCTGAAGGAAGCAAGTTTTGTAATTGGTTAATGCCCCCTTGTTCATGAGCCTAACATTAAACACACGCTTAATAAATTTGTTTTCTCAAAGAGGGGCCTGTAGCAAGTAACTGAGTGCTGGACTTTTCTAGGCTCTCTGCTTTCACTGACTCCTTTTATAATGCTGTTGAAAGTCATTTAAATGTCTCCAGTATGTAAGTTTACCCATGTGTAAAATTTGGTATAATAAGGCCTGCTTACTTAACAGCTAAAGTTTAATTCAATAATGTTTGTTGTGAGTGTCAGATCTCATCTAGGAGGTATAATAGGAAAGGTGTTTTAAATGGGCAGCATGGAGGGATGTCCATTAGCAAAGTCATTGTTACAAGAAAAATCTTGCTGGAACAGACACAGAAATCAAACAGCAGCTGACAAAACCAGATAATGATCTTTCCTGTAAAACGCAACCTTTCTGATAATGAGATACAGGCATTAGGAAGGGAGACGGTGTGACAGAATGACAAGTGTCACCAACTGCCTGGAGCCAGTCTGTGTGCCAAACACGACCCTCATCCCACCATTGTCACTGCTGGGATGTACCTGCCTGGCACCTGCCCAGCCCTTTGCCCTCTACTCTTCTTCAGGTCAATGTGGAAGGAAGAATTTGCAGAATAAAGCAGAAACCACATGGTGGGTTGGGAAATCTGCCTGCTGCACACTCATCTAGACCACAAAAAGGCCAATAAGAGCAATACACTTATTTTAGCTGAGCTGCCCTCTGGCAGCTTTGTTATGCTGAACAGCCCAGTGGAACAGCGTATGTAGTTTGTTTTAAGTGCACATTTATCACCTTCATGGGTGATTTATAATGTGAAGCACATTCAAAGAATAAGGAATGGGGTTTGTCCTGCCATAAAAGGTTTTGTTTGTGTTTGTGTTCTAAGTGCCTGTTTGCTGCAGAGTGCATCGCTGGGGGGTTTGTGGGAGGAGGTGTTTTGCTGAAGGCTGGTGGTTTTTATTAAACTCCTCTGTGTTATGTTAAAAGCTGGAGGACAGCCAAGCTGGGCACTGTCTTGGTTGGCCCATGGAAAAATTCATTGCATCAAGGTGCCAAAAGTCCAAAAAGTGGTAGTAATCTCTGGATGAGGGATAAATTGCTCAGAACATAGGAGACAATAGAAAAAGATCAGCTATGGGCAGTGGGTGAAATCCAGCTGTGCCACACCCAGAATCTGGTTCCAGCATGGAGAGGCAAATGTTTTGGAGTGGTAGGGTTAGCTATCCTTGCTTTTCTTCATCACTCAGGTGTAATCATTAATCTAAATAATCTAATGATATGAGAGCCCAACTTTGATTGTACCAGGGATGGTGTGGAACCAATGCCGTGCAAGCCAGTGTGTCTCCCCAGGATCGCTGCCTGCAGAAGCGAAAGCTCTGTCAAAGCCTTTCACTAAAAGAGGTCCCATCTCTGATTTGGCCAACAACTATTTTGTAACACGGGAACCCTGGGGCCAGATAGGTCTTTCTTATCCTCCAACACTCTGTGGCTTTCCTGCCTTAAGGGTTTTCTTTGTTTGCCTGGTTTCACAAACAAAATTGCCTTAGTCCAGGTGAGTATCTTAGATTTATTTGTGAATCATGTGGTGTTCAAATCACTTGGTGTGAGTTGTAGTAATGTCCAGAACCTGTAGCTGTTTAAATTATAATTATCAGATCAATCAGGCAGTCTGGAAAAGGTGCTCCAGGAGAAAAACATCATTCTGGTTCTGCTTTTCCAATGAACTCAACAGCTACTTGCACTCACTGTATATTACAGTAATTTTTTTTTGAATTTTATGTTTCATGCTTCCACTACATAGCTCTTTGTTTTTGGTGTTAGGAAAATGTGGCCCTCTTCTCAAACATTAAGGGCTTCTAAGGGCTTCAATTAAACCTGACTTTCTAAATTATTTCCTCTACTAAGGGTCATATACTCTGCTTTTCTTTTTCAGCCTCTCCACAGTGGAGAGATCTGCTGGGAAAGAACTGTACCACTGATTTTGACAGTTATCATGTTACTCTTATACTCTGTATATTAATCTTTTATCTTATGTATCTTATAGTACACTCTTATATTAATCTTCTCATTGCATATTGACACAAGCCAGGGACTCAGTGCTTGGGATGGAGCGGGGAGTTCCCCTGTGCTGGGATTTGCACTGGGCTGTAATGGGGACGTTGCAGAGACTCCTGAAAGCTGCTGGCCAGGGATATGCTGAGGAGCTGGGTTCAAATATGCCTGACAGACCCTGAGTAAATGCCCTTCAGCCAAGCCTCCCTCTCACACACAGAGTGGGTAGTATAAAAGATGGTAAGTGGATAAGTGAACAGGCTAAATAAGCAGACAAAACCAACAAGTTTAAATGTAGCCAGGGCTCAGATTTCAATCTGAGAGCACAATGCATTTCCTTGCTTTAAAGGGCAAGGGATAGAACAGGTCTCATCTCTTTCACGAGTGTAGCACGCTGGACATGGAGATCAGTCAGCAGCCCCCCTGTGTGTGAGGGAAGGGCTGGGTCAGCAGGACCCTTCAGTGACACAGAGCAAGACCCAGAACAAGACCCAGAACTGGACTGCGGCTACAGGGACCTGGCGCATGTGAAACCTGTCCTCTGGGGATGATGCTGATGGTACCATGAACGAGCAGCTTCAGCAGTGTCCTTTTCAGGCAGAAAGCAAACAGGAATGCCTGGCTGTGCCAGAGGCATGGTGCCCAGCCAGAGTGATTCCCAAGAGATGGCTTAAAATTGAAGATAAATTAAAGGTCTTGGAGCTTAGGAATGGGCTGAATAATATTGCTGCTAAAGGGAGCACCACAGAGCTCTGACCAACAATTCCGTATGCTGTTTCTCCCAACACATTGCCTCTACCATGGCAATCTGTTTAAAGGTGCTGCTGCTTCTTGTGCTTTCTCCCTCCTTATTTATTTTGAATGCTGCCTAATGTTTATCTCACTATCCAACTGACCTTTCACTTTTGCTCTTCATCTTAAAACAGTCTCTGGATTCACTTTGTCCCTCACGAGTGGTGTTGGAGAGCCCACATGTGCATCCTGGTCTGTCTGTGCTGTTCATCCTGTTTCCTGGGAGCACTGAGGAGCCTTCAGCTGCCAGCCCAGCTCTTTCCTCTTCCCAGCCTGGCAGGGACCAGCAATGCCCATGAGCAGGTTGTCAGAGGTGAAACACAAACTTTTATGCACTCTCTGTAGGTGTTAATGAACCTTGTAAAGCAAAAGCTCAGTGAAGGATATCGAGCCCCAGCTGTTCTCCATGGGGAAGATAACCTGGCAGAAATAGCGCTGCTATTTGCTGAAAGATTCTTCCATTTCTAAGGCTGGTGTGGATACACATAGGAGGTGCTTGTAGAGGGAGATGCTTGCAAAGGGATTGCTACCCTCGGAGCACTAGGCTTCTTCCAACATGGTAACGTTTCCTTTCAAAAGTGTCTTCTTTTCTCTCTTTCTCTTATTTTTCTTTTAAACCCCTATTCCTAGTCACTGCCCTCAATCCCCCTCCAGTGTTCATTCTGGTGTCCAGGAGGGGAACTCAGTTTTACCCACCCCAGAGAGGCACACTCACAGAAAGACAGAATGGCTCAGGTTGGGAGGGACCACAGTGGATCATCTGGTTCAACCTCCCTGCTCAGGCAGGGCCTCCCTGGGGCACACTGCACAGGATTGCAGCCACATGGTTCTGCAATATCTCCGGTGAGGGAGAGTCCACAGCTGCTCTTTCCACAGTCAGCTTTTGGAACCAGTTTGTGAGTCTTTACTGGGCAGAATCAGGTTTCCAGTAGTGCATCTCAGTGTGCTTCTGGAGAAACTCAGAATTTTGTTCCCTCCCTTGATTGACTAGAGCTGACATAAACACCGTGGCTGACATTTTTGAAGTGATCACAGAGAGCACTTAGAGCTGAGATGAGCTGAAGGGCAAGGATAATATCCACTGCAGCGGAGGATGCTGCCAGGTGCAGATGGCAAGTCCTAGGATAAAGGCAAAATGAAAGATGGAGGAATAGAGTGACACTAAAAGGGAAAATCTCTCTATTTTGAAGTCAATAACAGAAATATTAAGGCAAAGCAGCCACTCTGAGTTAGTTACTAATAACCTACAAATGACAATGAATTGACGCTTCTAGCCTGACTGCTCGCAGCTCTCTTGGTGAGTATGTGTTGCCTAAGTTAAGACAGACATCTTTATTTGAGTTAAGTTATAGGAAACAGGCAGGATTATGCTCTTACAAGCTACCCACTAGTTCAACTGTTCAAACAAAAAATTTTCTTGATTCACTCTAATATGTAAGACAACAGGAAGCCCTTTAATTCTTAGAAGAAAAAAATGATCCAGCTTTTTATAAAATACTTTTGGCATCACAAAAGATCTACTATCATCAATTATTTTTTTATAGTTATGAATTGTCACTGTTGCAATTTTTACATTGGATATTTCTGGAGAAATAGAAAATAAGATATTTCTTTCTGATTCTCTTTTGTTTTAGTAAATTGCAATTTGTGATTTAAGTTTCTGCATTCAGGTTTATTTCTGTCTCCTGTTGGGATAATATAATCAACAATAACTACTATTGCTTTCATTTTTAAAAGAGGATTGATGAACCAACTCACCTGCATGCCCTGTATGAAGGTAAATTCAATACATATTTTAAATACGTGTTTTGATAGTTCCTTTTTTTTTTTCTTTAACAGCAAAAGGATACTATTTTGTACAAGAACCAAAGATGAGAAATCCCAAAGGTGAATTTCTTATTGTACAAATTCCCCGGCAATAAACGAATGAATACCCTTAAAGTGAGAATGAATTCTTATCTTTCTTCTGCAGATGAATTGCCCATGCCCATAGACTAGTCATGAGACTGAAAAAGGCATCTACGTCCTTCATCTTATGAAATCTTCTGTAATATCTGACTGGATATCACTAAATGGCCTTCAACACATCTTGAATGCATTTGATGGCCCATATGTTTAAAATTTGCTCATGTAGCCATATGTTGAAAACTTCCCCAAATGCTGTTATTTCATATTTTTAGGCTGTTTTTACATTTTAAGAAAATGACAGTCTAATGTTGCGACCCCTGTTACTCCAGACTGTGCCAAACATATTGGAGTCAGCTACTCCACAGTGACCCTAAAGAAATAGAAAGTGTAGGAGTGAATGTTAGGGGAGCAGAGAGAGAAGCCTGGCAAGTGACTGCAGGGAGGAAAATGAAGACAAGTGCTTGGAAGGTGCTGTGATTATTATCTTTCTCTTTTCTTGGTAATAATTGTGCAAAAATTTTAATTCAGAAAGGGAGGATATTATAATTGACAACCAAACTGTAATCTTTCTTTATAAAATATTACAGATCATCAGCATACAACTCTCTCCATATGCACACCACTATAAATTTATATTCTCATCTTCAGGGCTTGTTCATGCTCTTGCATAAGTTAAGTCTCTTTCTGTAGAAATGATTAGATTATGGACCTCTTTTAAGGTTATCACTTTCTTTTTGAACAAAGCAGATTTGAGTTGAAATGCAGAAATTATAATTTGTCTCTTCCAAAGTGGCATTCACTGGTGAGCCATGCTGGACCAATTGCAAGACAAACAGATAAATAGGTGGTAGGAGCTCGCTCCCACACCTGCATGTGCTTGCAGTGGCTACTGAAGCTGAATGAATAATGCAAAAACAGAGTGTCTTTTCTTCTCCATTTCCTGCTCAAGAACACAAAACATGCTCACGCTGGGTGGGAAATGCCATTTCCCTCATCTCTTTGTGCAAGTACCGAGCAACTTACACTGAAACTGCTAGGCAACAACACAAAAGTGTGCAAAGAAAATCACTTTCTGAACTCAAATATATTAGAATATGAACAGTGGGAATGTAAAAAGTCTAATCCCTCTATCAGTGCTGAATTTAGTCTAAATGCTAAGTGGAAATGCTGAGTGCAGAATTTGGACTGAGGACTTGAACCTGATAGGAGATTACCTATCTGATATGACAAAGAGAAATAACTAGTGTCACTAGGGTTAACAGTCAGAAAAACTTTCTGGAGGGAGACTTAAAAGTTCATGCTTCTAAATCTAAATCAGTATTTGTCCGGGTCTGAGGCAGGCAAACATACAGTCTGAGAACAGTTTGGGTTGGAAAGGACCTTAAAATTTATCTAATTCCAATGTCCTACCATGGGTAGAGACACCTTCCACTATCCCAGGTTGCTCCAAGTCCCAGCCAACCTGGCCTTGGACACTTCCAGGAATCCAAGGGGAGCCACAGCTTCTCTGGGCACCCTGTGCCAGGGCCTCCCCACCCTCACAGAGAAGAATTTCTTCCTAATCTCTAACCTAACAGTGTCTGCTGTCACTGTGAAGCCATTCCCCTTTGCCTTGTCACTCCAGGCCTTTGACAAACTTCAATACAACACAGACCCTGCACCTGGCTAATGGCTTTGGTTCAGGTGGGACATCAACTGCAACGCTGATTAAATACAGCAATCAGTTAATAGTTAGGTGTACTGTGCTCTCTGTGCCCTCTGCATCGACACCAGAGAACCAGCACTCTGCTTCTGTGTCTGTCTGACTAAAGCAGTCTGAAGGTAATATTTCAGAGATGAGTAAAAGCCACACAGCACAATTAGCACACTGCCTAACATATCAAGGCCTGCAACACGTTAAATATTTTGCATTTTTTCTGCCTGTAAAAAAGTTAATGTTGACATACATTTTTTTGATGCTCAGGCACATTTCAACTATTCGCCATCAGACTGATATATCTCAACAAACAGAGAAAATTATTTTATAGAGCTGTTAGCAGAAATGTTCAGAAAACACAAAACATGATTTATCTGCTATTTTCTATAGCAGACTGAAGCTCTGCATGTTCTCTGCTTTACTGCTTTGTCCTAGCCATACCCCACGGCTCCCTGGGGCTTGGCTGGCCCAGGATCTAACTGCCCAGTTCTGGCAAAATTGGAAAGAAATTTACTTCTAAATTCAAGTCATAATATATAATATCCTTAGGCAATCTTAGGAGGCTTTGGGGGACTCTTCTGGGGTTAGCAGCTTCAAAAAGCCCAGAATCAAATTATATTCCATTTGACTCCATTAATATCAGACAAACTATTTAAAGGACAGGTTTTGTTCTTGGTTTAGATTTTTTTTTTTCTGTAAAAACACTGTTCAAACATATCTAACAAAGAAAAAATTGGTTCCTGCTGCAGGTATCTGTTACTTGGAAATTCATCCTGTGATGAAAATCTGCCCAGTGATGGAGCAGGTCAGTCCAAGTGTTACCACTCAACATGTCCAACAACCTAAAATCAGTGCTGCTCTCCCTCAAAGAGCTGGCTAAAAGGTCTATAGGTCTGCAGGTACCTTTGGAAATGAGGGCTCTGACCATAAGGGCAGAGTGAAAGAAGGAAGGGGCCAGGAGGTGGAGGTGAAACAGGAACCCCTTTGCTGTTATGATGCATGGACCAGCTGGGGGCATACTATTCTGGGTGAGAATTGTTTAAGATTTGCTCTAGTGACCTGATGACAATTTTTTTCTCAGTCTCAGGCCTGAGGGAAAACCCAGTAAGAGAAGCTGTGCTGGGAATTACATAATGGAACAAAGGAGTGTGTGTGTGTGTATATATTTACACATCCTGAAATCCCCTATGGCCTCATGCAGAGTTTGAGTTGAGAATAGCCCCTGCAGACAGGAGCTTTGATTTTATACCTTGGAGAGGCACCACTGTGAAGCAGGAGCTCACCTGAACGCAGAAGATATTTTGCAGCAGCTGCTTGCCATGGAGGTACCTCAAGTGGGGGTGCTCTGCAGGTCCCCTCTGCTCATGTGCCATGAGGTTTGTCTGGGTTCTGGGAGCTCTGGACATCACAGGCTTCCCTGCTTGGTCCCTGGAAAGTGAAGCCCTTTCGTGTCTCTGGCTCAGTTTGCTCAGCCACAGGGCTGTCTAGCACCTCTTGGATAAGATTAATGCAGCATCAGGAGGAGCTTCCCAGTGCCCTGAGATGAGTGGTGCCACACAAGTGCCAAGTACTTTTATATAATAAAGCACTTAATAACTCAGTGTGCTTCTCAGAGAAGAAAATCCGTGAGGAGCTCCACAGTGAAGAGGGCACTTGGTTTTCTATTGCTGTCAGTGCTCAGTGAATGCCCTGGAGAACTGCTTGAAATGAGTGTGGTATCTTCCAGGGAGCTCAGGGTACTTCCAGAGGGGTTTTGTGAAGCTTCTGTTCCTATAGCTTTTGACAGCTTATAGCTTTCTCTGTTTCTGTCATAATCATTCATTAGGTTTTGTCAAACTGTTCCAATTGCTATAGCAACTCTAATGAAATCTTGCTCTCTAAATATCCACACCAATTTTATCAGGTCAGAATCTGCCCTTTCCAACTAATTTGCTACCTTTTGAATGTACGTTTTCCTCAAGAGATAGTTTGCAGTGAGAAGAAGCCCAAAATTATTAACCCAAATATTTTTTTTCTCTTTTCAGCTTAAACCAAATGTAGGATTTTTTTTTTTTTTAATCATGTGTGTAGTCCACTAGTGTTTGTGGAAAGACAAACCCTCTGGAGAAGCAAGTCAAAGCCTGTCTCTTGTTCTTGTGATACTCTTGCTGGCTGGCCTGAGGATTTGGAACAAGGCAATGAAAATTCACCATCATTACAATCCAGCATGTGTAAGATTTCTTTGAAATGCCCCATAAATCCAGGGGGAGGATGTAGTGTGTGTTTTATGATAAAATCTCTACTATTTCACTGCAGTAAGACCTGATCTGGCTTGAGTTCAAGACCCCAACAAGGCAGTCTCTATTATATTTGCAACACCCTGAGGCACTTAGTCACCCCTTTCCCATGGAAATCCAGGACAGAATTTTGCAGTACCTTTGTTGGCATGTGAGCAGGTCTATAATTGAATAGTAAAGGTCTCTTTTTACTGCTTTCCTTCTGGAATAATATCTCCTGTGCAAAAGCAAGATTTTCTTCCAGTTTCTGCTAATGAATGAGCTCTTCAGGTTGTTTAATTTAAAATAATTTCTTTAAGTTTGTAGGTTGGAAGGAATAAGATGAAAGTAAAAGATGAGTGGCACGCTCTGCCCCGAGTTTCAGCTGTGGCCAGACAGCATCAATAGATATTCCCCAGCTGGACAGAGATGAAATTATTCTCTTTGGCTGGACAAAGCATTTTTTTGCTAAATGAATGACTGAAGCCATACCTATAAATGACAGCACCTCAATAATAAAACCACCATACTTCATAAGTTTTGAACAGAAAGCAGGGAAATGTGGAATGAATTCAGCAGCTGAAATAGTCTGCCTGATGTGTATTAAGGTACTTTGAAAGGGTATTGTGAAACTTCCATTATATCTTCCTACATTTTACATGAGTAGACACCTTCCTCTTGCCTAGCTTGTATATGTTTCTCCACAAAAGGAAATAACTTTCTCCTTGCTATTGGAGAAAAATGGTCAAGCACCCTCTGAGACAGCAGCTATGTCCCCAAATCAGAAAACTGCCTAATAAGCACAATGCTATGAAGTCTGGACTAAAGTACTTGTTTTCATTTTGCTTGCAGACCCTCATCAATTTCAGCACTGGAATTTCATTAGGGATGGAATTTTTGAAGATATTCAAGGAATGGAGTGGAGGCAGAGACCCAGGTTTTGCTAATATGCTGCGCATGTTTCATGCTTCCCCTGTTGCTCATGTGCTGTGTTGCCCTGTATGCCTCGCTCCCACAGCTCTGGTGTTACACTGAGTTGATTGTGTGCCCTCTGACCCCTGTGCTGGCAGAAGATTCAGCACAATCATTTGGGAGTGGCAGTTCAGGCCGGATATTAGGAAAAATTTCTATACTGAAAGATGGATTAAGCATTGGAATGAGCTTCCTAGGAAAATGGAGAAGTCACCATTCCTACAAGTGTCCAAAAACTGAGTAGAGATGGCGATTTGTGATACAGTTTAGTGGGCAAAGTGGTATTTCATCAAAGGTTGAACTTGATGGTCTTGGAGATCCTTTCCAATGTTAATTGGACAAGCCTCGAGCTGTGCCAAGGGAAATATAGGTTGGATATTAGGAAACAGTTTTTCACAGAAAGAATAATGAAGTACTGAAATGATCTGCCCAGGGAGGGAGGTGGTGGAATCACCATCCCTGGATGTGTTTAAGAAAAGACTGGATGTTGCACTCAGTGCTGTGGTTTAGTTGAGGTGTTAGAGCAAGGCTGAACTAGATGACCTTGGAGGTCTCTTCCAACCTAGTCATTCTGTGATTCTGTGATTCTTAATGATTCTATGATTCACCTACCCAGAGGATGGCATAACCCAGAAGTTATTGCCATCCTCTGTAGAATCTTGCCCTCTCAAATAGGCATGAGGAATTTGGGAGGCAGGAGCAGCACTCACTTTATAATGGTAAAGCATGATCACAGTTCAGCGGGACTCAGTAACAGAAGCAAAGGGGGGCTGGAGAAGCAGGGGGATGTCAGTAACCTCGGGGAAATGAGGAGTCTCTTGCCTGATGGCAAGAACCCTTCCAGCTGATAACCTCGATGAAGCTGCCCCAACAGCACTCATTTAGCTGCAGCTGTTTTGAATTTCTTCCACTCTGCTGAGATTTCCATCACCAACCCACCCACATATCCTGTATTTAACCAGCACAGAGACCTTTCTGGAGATCAAGATTTGTATTGTTCTGGGGACACACCATGTAAATACCATCCAGCCAAAGTCTGGCTCTACTGGAAGTGGTGCATTTGTAGGAAGATGGTGCAGGTGAACATATGTATTTTGTAGAAGTCTATAGCTTAAGAATTGCCAAAATCATTATTATTTTACATTGCAGACTAGTATCCCAGTCTGGCTATATAACCCATCAAATAAGAGACAAAGGCTGGAGAGAGGGGGGCTCAGATTTCTCTGTGAGTGCAGATGTAGAGAGAAAGGTCTGCAGGGCAAAGTCAGGAGGCTTATGTGTGAAATCAAAGCAGGGTCTGATTAAAGTGGGAATATTTTGATGCTGGGAGGATTTAAATATAAGAGATAACAAAGGCCCCCAAAAATCTCCAGAGCAATGTACAGATTCAAATGATGGTACTTTAGTGACTGGAAAGCATGGTCTGCAGTGAAAGACAAGAATCTGATTCCAGCACCAGGGGGTAGGCAGCACCACAATGATTGGCATGGTTAAGCCAAACTTGTTCTTCTCAGAACACCACACTGCCCTAAATTCTCTTTTTTTCTACTCATGTGTTCAATTAGAAATTTGTTCACTAAATATCTTATAATAATCTCATGTCACCTTGGAGTCTTACAGGAATATGCTGGTACTTGGGAACTTTGCTTCCCTGTGTTACAGAATTTTGATTCCTTTTGTAAATTTCCTGAGCTTATTATACATTTAATAAGCTGCTCCAGCTGACTACATCATCTGAAATTTCTGTAGTAAGAAAATGCTGTTCTGCTTTAGCTTCTGTTGATCTTGATAACCAACCTGCTCATATCACTTAAATCACGAACCCCATGAAACAACTCAGTGTCACTCTCTAGGGTACATAAAAAACCCCAAACAAAACCCTCGTCTATGTTGTAACACAATTTCTCAATCACAGAGAACAGTTATACATTAAATTTTAGCTACAGGGAAAGAAAAAGCCCAAACCTCTCACTTTCACTTATAAAAATCTTTTTAGTTGTGAGTTTTCAGAAAATGTGGTCTAATTCAATGCATTCATGATGTTAAATTACCATTTACCTCTAACTCTTCTCTTACCCACAGCCCTTAAATCTTCCTCAGCCTATGCTTGCCTCCTCTGGGAAGAAGGTGATAGCACTTCTTCCTCTCCAAGCCAGAAAGCAATAACTTCTTCTTCCCAGATTTTTTTTTTTTTCTGAGAAAAGCCCTACAGAGGAATTGAGACATCTCCAGTATTGAAGATTTCTTGAAAAGAAATGTTTTGCTGGACAAAATAATTCCCTTTGGCATTTTCCCGTTGCCAAACCACATTTACATTTCCAGTCTTATTTAACTAGAATCCTTCCCACATCTGTTGCAAGAAATTAAGGGTGCATATTCTGGAAACCGTGTTTCTGGAGATAACTTCTGAAACTAGGAACACCTTCCCAGAAAGGAGGGCTCTCCCTGGTCCATCCTCTGTCTCTCCAGGAATCCTTTGGTATATAAAAGCTGTCTGGGGGCAAGTTTCTCATCATCAGGATTTCAAGGAACTTGTGTTCAGCTTCTTTTTTCTTCTTCAGTGTCAGCAGCTGGGCACAGATGTCTGGATTGGCAACAATTCTGAACCCAATTAACCCAGTTAATGGCACTACAGCCCTTCATGAAGTGATGGATTATTGCAAGCAGACACGGCACAGCCACTCACCCCTGTCGCATGCCCTTGTGTCACTGAGAAAGTAGGTGGAGAAAGGAGCCTCCAAGTGATTAACTGCTATGATATTGTTAATTAGGCACAAGTAGGAAGTTCGCCAGAAAAATAGAACTGATCTTCATCTATTTCTCTATCCCATGTTTGGCAATATGTTACTATATCACATAAAACAGTCTCAGTCCAGTATCTGGGCAGTAACTTCAGAGGATGTGAACATGAAGCAAGCTGAGAGATTCAGGAGGTGTAGCCCTGCCATGGGGCATCCACTGAAGTGAATGTGTAGCAAATTCAAATCAAAGAGCTCAAAAATCTCACTGGGTCACCCATTTCTGCATCCCTGTGATGGTGCGTCTTGTGGGTTTGAGACCAGGACAGCAAGCTGGAGCAGCCAGGAGCTGTAACCTGTCTGGGCTAGACAACTTGAGGTGCGCTCGTTTGCAAGGTTACACTTACAACCTGCTATTGCAAATCAGTGAATGGTTTCTCAGTTTCACAAGGACTGCACAAAGTAGGTGAAAGCAAATAGCTGATTTTTTTAGGAGGGTCTTCCTGCAGTCCCCTCTATCTCTTCTGTCTGGTCAACAACAGCTGCAGCTTATGTGTGTTACTGATGGATCCCTGCAGTTTTACACAGAAGGTTCATGTAATTTTCCCCAAATTAACCAGCTCAGGACTCCTGCCACCCTACACACGAGTTCATTTGCTTCCTGGAATGAAGCTACTTTTTTTTTCTGCGCTTTACCATCAGGCCCATTTTCCTGGGGGTTAACCTGAGCAGTGGAGTGTTGTGGGGAATGGCACAGCTAGGGAGCAAACTGCTGTTTCAGAAAGAAATGCTAAAGCCATATTTCAGAGGAGATTTTAAGAAAACTACAGATAATATCCTGGCCTGTGTTATCCATTCAGATAAAATTGAGTGTAATCCTACCCCTATCACTACACCACTAAATGTATTTAAAGGAAGAGATTTCTTTCCCCTCCTATTATGCTTCTTTTCTCTTTTCCTCTTGCACTCCATGCTACTTAGAAGTTCAGAAATGAATAGTTTAGCAAGAAACTTCTGCTCTCCCCCTCATCTCTGCGAAATTTCTAGGGTGATGTTCATGTATTTCAGTGCTTCCTTCCCTCTACTATTATGATTCAGGACTTCAGGGATCTGTATTGTAGGCAAGCTTTAAAGGTTACTCCCTTTAGTACCTTAATACCTCTTACTCTAAGGTTATTCTGCCACTTTTTCTCTTAGAAGTCTTCAATTTTGGTTTTAAATGACAAATACCTCTTCTAGTCCTTTTGAAGAGACCTCATCATTTCACCCTGCTTTTCCAGCTCTTTGTGTTCCCACATCCCATTTTGATCACAGCTAACTACAGCAATTACTACAAAATTTTTAGATGTTCTGCTAATTTACAACCAGCAATGAGTGTTAGCCATGGTCAAGTAGGTCTTTCTGCATCTTCATCAAAATTCAGGCTGGACTCTATTCTTCGTATTTGGAATAAATTTTTTTGAATAACTGAGAAATTGAACCTTGCCAGGACAATAATGCTCATTATGTAAATTCTAATCCAGAGCAGGCAGCATCATTTGGATTTTAAGCTGACAATTTTCTCTTATTCTCTGTCTTCAGGACAGCATGACCCACCACTTCCTGCTGAACTGAGATCTCTGTATCACTTATCCCTGTGAAAAGGACAGAATGTAAAAAATGTAATATTTGAATTCATGATTTGTTGCTTAGTTACATATGTCATGAAGGAAAAGCAGTAATATTGCATGATTTATGTAACTAACTCACAGTCCAAATATTAAGGCTTGAACATTGACTATGCATGCCATGTTTACATGAGCTATTATCTACAGGGGAGATGTCAAGAATAAATTCAACATCTTCTCTTGAACATTTTTAAGCAAATAAATTATTAGTTATTCTGAATACTTGGCTGTGTTTTATGATTAAAGTGTCATTGTACACAGGGTAAGTCTTGGCTTGAAATTTTCTCTCCATGGTGATGGACAGATTCTGCTCTCTAAATTCTGCATATTAGAGTGAGAGTCTGTACGGGGACAAAGTGTTCTTTAGGAAGGGAAAGGATTAACTATTGAAATAAAATGCCTTCAGTTCCTCAGGGAACAGTGGAAATGCATTTCCCCTTGTACCCAGTACAAAATACCCAGACAATAGGAGAGGCTTTTCTGCAGAAGAGCATATACTTGGGAACCTGAAAAAGAAATGCCTTCACCATGACAAATGTACAGCAGCACTTAAAGAGTACTGTCCCCTGAAATAAGGAGATGTGCAGAATAAAGAGCAAATGCATTTTCTCATTTCTTTGGATGAAAAGGTACTAAGATTTTAATTTTCAATTGAATGTGATAAATTCTTCTTTTTAGGAAATAATCTATAAATTGAAAACATTTATCAATTCCCCTAAAATATACACTTTTCTATAACATGCCAGGCAGTCTGTTCTGAGCAGTCATCAGAGACAGCTGAGCTGCTCTTTTGTGTCCATTTTTACACAGTCTTGCTGTAGTCCAAGAGTACGATGCAACATCTAATGAAGTTAAGAACATTTCAATAGAGTCTGCATCAGGCCTTTAAACACTAAAGATAGTCTCTAAGTGCAGCTTTGTACAACCTCCCATTTGTTTTTTTGTTTTTTTTTTTAATTTTAAGCTTGTTCTGTCCTGCATGTTAGGAAAGGATTTACACTAATCTGACAAGTACTGAATGATTTGCTTTAAATTGCTGGCTACTGCTTTAATGTCTGGAAAGCAGACAAATCATGTCAGCTTTCTTATGCGATAGAATTAAAAGACTGGGATTTAAGCAAAGTCTCCACATTTTTCTTGTGATTTTAGTTACTTTACAAGGGCAACTACCCTTCTCTGTCTTCATACATATGTGAGAACAGTGCAAAAGACTTCCCTCCTCAGCAATGCCATTCTGAGCTGTGTCATTAAAGATAATTTCCTGCTTGCTTGTTTGCTTGCTTTCTCTCACTTTTCTCTCTCTTTCTTTCTTTCTTTCTTTCTTTCTTTCTTTCTTTCTTTCTTTCTTTCTTTCTTTCTTTCTTTCTTCTCTTTCTTTTATTCTAGTGTTCGAAAAGCAAGTTGATGGGACACTTTGCAGTATGTTTTAGTGGACAGGGGAGTGTCAGGTCAAAGGGGGAGTGTCAGGTCAAAGGTTGGACTTGACGATCATGGAGGTCTTCTCCAATATTAACGATTCTGCAGTTTAGCTTATTACATACAAGATGCCACCTTGAGCATTTTTATGCATGAACCGGAATGTGTTTTTTCAGCCAAATGTAATTTGAACTAAGAGTCATGCAACAAAGCTGAGAATAGGGGTGGATAAAGCAATGGTATTCAGGGAATTGCACACGGCCTTGAACCAGGGCAGCCTGCAAGCCCCATGAGAGCAGCTCTGCTCATTCATCTGGAATTCACATGGAGGCCTGAAGTGACATCAGGGTTTTCCAATGACAGACGGCCGACTTGCCTAAATAGCTGAGTCATTTGACCATAATAATCAGACCTCGTATTGACTTCATGATGAAAAGGACTCTGTCACAGGGATGTAAACAATCCAGGTGCTGATTTGAGCACATGAGCTCCACCATGATTCAGCAACAAGGAAATATACTTTATCTGCCAAAATACATCTTTGCACAGTTTCCGAGATGACACCATTCAGTACGTTGGAAGATAAACTTGTGAGGGGAGCAGGCTGCCCTTAAAGAGCCAGAGGGGCTGGGGCTGCTCTGCACAGCAGACCCTGAGCATGACCCATAGTTGGGTTGGAAGGGAATGGAGAAAGGAAATGAAACTCCTCCATCTGGCCTTGCGGAGCAAGGAGTGAAAGAAAGGACGAGTTGCTCTTTGACAGCAGGAGGTAAGAAAGGTAAACACCTAGGTACACTATAACCTAGGGTGGGAATATATGTTTGACAAATAGAATCTGTTCCAAGATACCTGTTCCCTCCCTGTCAATCTGAGGGATGTTACTTATCAATGAGGTTTCATTGCATGTGACAGATTTCAGCCTCAAGCATAAAGTGAAGACATGGAGAAAATTCAAGGTTACTGGACAGTTTGAATATTTTTCTTGGCCCATGTGTTTTTCCTTGGCAATAGGAATACAGTGCAGTGTTACATGTTTTGGAGAAGTTATGGACCTCTTTGGAAGTATAACATATAGGAGCCATCTGTGAGTGACTTAGGCTTTAGCTTCAGTGTCCTCAAAAGCTGTGAATTATGACTTTTTTACTGCACTTCAAGGGTCAGTATTCTGTCCTATTCTCTTCCTCCTTCTTAAGAAAAAATGATCTCCTACATATCACCAGTGAGGTTTTCCATTCCTGATGCCATATTGCTTCATTCTCTTTGGCCTTGTAATGAACATCTGTTCCTTTGTCTCATTTCCCCCCTTCGCTGCTCTCCCTTTTCCAGTGCTTGATTACCAGGGACTAAATTTGTGAAGTGTATTTAAATGCTTAAACCTTTTTTAAGCACCTGACTGACTTTTTTCCCCCTACTGTGATGAGGATATAGGCCTAAGTGATTAATCTGTCTTCTGGAATAATGACAAAAACGTTACATCAGCATGAGAGGATCTAACCTTTGAAAAATTCCCCCAGGAGCATCCACTTCTGCTGGGGATTTCACTGCCAGTCAGAGCAGTTAATCAAAAAGGAAAAGCCGATAACACTGCCAGAAGTTTTTGCCCCATAGAAGTCAGAGAATCAGTAGAGGCTGTCAAATGCAACGTATGGCATTATTAATATGAAGAATTTCAGATCAAAATGGGGCTTACTGTCCCAGAGACTGGGTCATGTGGAAGTAGCTGAGGAAAAGGGGAGTCTTTAAGTGGGATTTTTAGAGGAGAGTGCTTGGGCAGACTTTGCAAAGTCATTAATCTCAGTATTTCAGGAGGATGAGAAAGTGAAAGGTAGGAGAGGAGATAATCTAGCTGCAATGCTGGGTGTGTTTCAGCATCTGAGCTCTTCAGGATGTGGGAAGCCTTTCCCTTCTGGTGAGCAAGGTGGGCTGCAGGTGCCTGGACAATGCTGAGGAACACTGGGTAGGAGCCTACCCAACTACCCATCAAGTCATCTTGGCTGCTTGCAGTGCCAAGGCACTGATGCCATGAACAACAATCTTCTCAGCCTTGCCCCCAGTTCTTTTTCTCCTGTTTTTAAAAATGTGTGTTTTCACACTCTGAAAACATGGGCTTAATCCATGCAGGAATTTGCAGTGCCTGGTAAGAATTCATTATGCAGTCATCATATTTTCATAAAGCCATAGACTGTTCATTTGTTTAAATATTTGTCTTGTTTGTTTCATGTAAGTGATCCCAACTCTTATTAACAAAACACGCTGTGTAATTTCATCTCTCATCTAGCGGGACGATGCTCTAGGACAGCTGCTTGGAAAGCTGGCAGCTTAGAGAAATATTCATAAGGCATCCTGAGCCTAAAAATGGCTTGGTAACCTATGGAAGCTCTTCAGCAACTTCTGTTGAGTGCACAATTTGTTTGACAAATCCCATCTTACTTATTGTGTGCAAATTATCTACCGAAAAAGGTTCCATTTAAAAGCATTGATTGGTTTTAAATAATTTCTCAAATCTGTATAAATTTTCTTGTGGCTGTTCCATGTTGAGTGCAGAAGAGATGTGCTGGGC
Organism: Donacobius atricapilla; assembly: GCA_013397315.1. Lineage (NCBI taxonomy): Eukaryota > Metazoa > Chordata > Aves > Passeriformes > Mimidae > Donacobius > Donacobius atricapilla. Next base: position 747,149 of record WBMY01013876.1, read on the forward strand.
TCCTGGTAACCCCTCATTCCTTGACTGACTATAACCCTTGGAAGCAAAATTTGTTGCATATATTTGGCTTCAGAAATGTCTTTGCATGAATGCTTCCAAGTTTCCTGGGCAGGTCTATGGCTGTCCCTGGTACTCTGGGCACCCCAAGCACCCCAGGGACCATCACCCTGTCCCAGCTATGGGACTGTGAACGGGTAGGGAGCCACGAGTCCTCACAGGGTAGGGGGCTGAGAAGGAAAAGTGCAAAACTTGGTAATAGTTTTGCTTATGTAAGCTCAGCTCCAGGTTTGTGTAATCGTTTTAAAGCAAAATTGATTCTTATCCTGCTGTGTTAGAAATTTGTATTTAATTTAATTTAATTTTCTTATATTAAGGGCAGCTAACATACGAAAAATGATGATTCAGGTAAAGTTAGCTGCTTCCATGTGACTTTTGCACAGAGTATTATTGCTGCCCAACTGTAGAAGAGTAAAAGGAAGTTAGTAAAGTGATTAACAACATAAATTGCCATTCCTTTTTACCTCTAATAGATGTTTTTGACAACAATACCAGTAGGTATTAGGTTGGCCATCAGGTTAGGTTTTTTTGGGTTTTTTTTGATCAACCAGATTTTATTTCTGTAACAGTATCCTTGCCCCAGCAGTATTAACTGGTCAGCCACAACTTTATTTTCTCTCATTATGAGCAGGAAGGAAGGTCTGTGACAAAATACCCATCTGGAAAAACTCTTCAGTACCATCCCATGAACACTGTGACCTTTCCCTTTCCCTTCCTTTTCCTCTGTCCTTCTCACCAATGTGTCTCTGACCACTCTTTATAATTGAGCTATGAAATAAGAGAAGACTTCTCTTTCCAAGTAAAGTGAGATGAAGTGTTCCTCCCTAGAGTGTAGGGAATCGTTACTTTAATGTTTTTTGTTTGATATAGATAATCTCTCAGCAACAGAAGGGCATTGCCATGAGCTGCATGTGTGTCCTGGGCCATCTTCTTTAACTCTCTCATTGTGAGGGATCATTTGTAAAATAACAGGAAAAGCCCATTTTCCCATCAGAAGGTTTTCCAGCTCTCAAATTGGTGATTTTTTTTTTCCTCATTACATGTCATGGGCTGTTCATCAGCTCCTGCCTGAATTGCAAAGTGATTTTGAAATGTCTCAGCAATTCACAGGCAGCGTGCCCTTGTACCAGGGGAAATCAGAGAATATTTACTTCCTCAGATACTTTCCCTCATAATGCAATTGTGCAGATTTTCAACAAGGATTTAAATTACTTGTTGACACGGCAAGGAAGGTCTGTTCTGCTTTTTGTCCTGGTGTCTTTAGGGGCTGCTGTATTCCACAAGAGTCTAAACTTCCAAGATTTTAAAGCTCTTTGTGCTAATAATATTTGTCTTATAACACTATATTTAAAAAGGTAAGAGTGAAATGCAACTGGGGAAGGTTGTACCTGGAAGACTGCTTCTGTGATGCAGAGCAAAATACCTACTGTTCTTTATGATGTAAGACCACTTCACTAAAATTTGAAGTGGCATACTGCATTAGATTTTTTCAAGATAAAAATCACACAGTGTGCTTTTTGTGATGTCTTTATTTCAGTAGCATCAGGGCATCAAAATATTACTACCTGCTGATCACCTGATAAAAATTTTCCAGCATGCCTTGAGCCAAAATCAAGTGCATAAAAAGCTTCCTATTTTTAGTAAATCCTTCCAGTAATGGAGACACCAATTTGGTTACTTTAAACCTTGTTGGATTACAGAAAGGCTTTGGCAACAGACCTGCAAGAACTAATTCAATACGATGCAGGAGACCAACTCACAGTATTTTTAGTTAAAACCAATGGTGATCAAGATTTTATCCTTCGAAGTGTGATGCACCATATATTACACGTGGCTCCGGTGTGGGACTGAACTCACCTTGGGTTTGTTTGGTGACAGAATTCTCTGAATGATATATGAACACACTGGGAGAGCTCAGGGCTGTTGCGGGCACTGGGAGAGGAAAAACGAGACCACAACAGATCTCAGTGCCACCAGAGAACCATGACTGCATTTTTTTTTTTTTTTACAAGGACATGTAGTGACAGGACAAGGAGGAATGGTTTCAAACTGACAGAGGAGAGATTTAAGTCAGATATGGAGAAGACATTCTTGCCTATGAGCATGGCAAGGACCTGGCACAGGGTGCCCAGAGAAGCTGTGGCTGCTCCATTCCTGCAAGTGTTCTAGGCTGCTAGAACAGGGCTCAGAGCAATTTTGTCAAGTGGAAGGTGTCCCTGCCCATGGCAGGGTGTGGAACAAGGTGATCTTTAATAAACCTTCCAACCCAAACCATTCAATGATTCTATGATTTCCTGAAGCCCGTGGTCTGGGATCAATTTTAAATATGTCTGTTTTCTCACCTCACAGGCTGCTAAGTGTGGCTGAAGAGATGTGGAAATCCCTGTCTGAAAGCTGTTCTCTCCTCATTGCTGTGGAAGATTTATAACAAAGTTTTGCCCAGAAATGACTAAACAGCAATGATCCACTGTCCTGGTTTTGGGCAAATTCGGGAGGAAACTTTCTAAGGGGCCCCTCTAGAAAGCAGATTAAAGTGGCTCCTCCCCCAGCTGATTCAGGCAAAGATTTCCGTGGAGAGAAGTGAAAAAATACTGTTTATTTAACAAGCAGAGTATTTACAAGCATAAAAGACTGAATAATATTAAAAAAATAAAACCTCTTGCTGTCGTGAAGAGATGGCAAATTCAGAAAGTCCTTGTTGTGGGGTGTAGCTGGGCTCGCTCAGTCTCTTATCAGTCCCTCCAGTGCTGGAAAATGTCCCGGGTCCTGGTGGGCCACAGGTGTGAGCTCCCGGTGTTTTTCTGGGTTTTCAGTCCAGAGCAGGCTGATCAGTTCCAAGAAAAAGAAAAGTCACAGTCCAGGGAACTTTTCTGCCTCAGCAAGCTACAAACTAACTAAGGCAGAGGAGAGCTGTCCCCGCTGTCCGTGCTGCAGACAACACAGCCCCTGCGAAGGAACACGGGGCAGCAAGGGCAGTTTCTGAAAACAAACGACGAGCTCTTTTTGCCCTCCTTCGCTCTCAGAACCAGTCTTAAAGGTGCAGAACTTAATATCTAGGATAAACAGAACACACATTTGGGGATGCAAGCATCATATAGTGACCCTAGGACATCCATCCATCTGCCAGTTGGAGGGAACTGACTTGTCCCATCCTGTTTTGCTTCAGTGATATATGGTGTGAGATGTCAAGACTGCACATTGGCCTAGTGACTGCTAAGATCAGTGTTAAAAAAGGGGGATTTAAAAGAGGGATTGCTTGAACCTTCAGTTAATATTGGATTCACAGCTGGAGCCATGGCTGGAAAGATCTGTAGTGCATCTTTATGTATGTGGTGGATAATGCTCAGAAAGTACAGGAGTGCTTTTTTTAAGGCTTTCTGGAAACTATCACCAAGATAACCAATATGAAACAATATTTGCAGCTGATTGGGCTCTACAGAAAGAAGGGCTTGTAGAAGCTCTTTTCACTCTGAAGGTACAATACCACATTGGAGTAAGTGGCTCTCTGCACATGGTGCTGAGGTCTGGATCCACAGTCATGGCACTACCCACAGCTGCAACTGACGATGAGCATCCTGTTTGTCAGAAGAAGAGACAAATTGTGGGATTTTTCCAAATCCTTCCAATATATCTGTGAGGATGAATGACACTGTCATTATCTCACAGGGTGTTAGAAGTGCTACCTTTTTTATATCTTTTGGTCTTCAGCTGTATCCCTTCATTTGAGCAGAGAAATAGTTCTCATGCACCACTGTGCAGAGATAAACCCACTATTTCTCGTGTATGTGTGGGTCTGAGAGGTACCAGTGTTGCAGGGAGCCTTTGTAATACATGATTTCTATCTTTCTGTGAAGAGCTACCAATTTAAAACCTGAATTAAAATATGCTGTGCAGGAAATGAACAGAGGAGAGAATGGACTGGAAGCTTTGTCTTGGAGGCAACAGTTCAAGTATTGGAAAGGGAGAAAAAATTGCATCTGTAGTGGTGGGATCCCTGACCTAGTGTTGTCTGGGGAAGGGCAGTTGTGCCAGGGCTGACACAGTGAGCAGGAACAGGAACGGGCAGCCACTCATGGGCAGCTCCAACGCACAGACTTGTTTACTACTGGCCCTGTGGTGACCCCCCAATGACAAAACAGCAGGATTAAAGGAGGAAGCAGAATGTCTCAGTTTGAAAAGACAGATGTCTGCTAAGGAAGGCAGGAGCCTCCCTTGAAATGGAAAATGTAAATTCCCTCCATCCAAATTATTATAATTTTGAAATGAAGGGGCTCTCAGGCAAAGATATGGGAATAGGAATAACGTTCTTTACTAGGAAAATTAAAATAAAAACACAGTAGTACAAAAAACCCCACTGACAGTCAGAATACAACCTGACACCCTGTTAGTCAGGGTGTTGATAACAGTCCAAATAAATTGTGGCTGCAGTCCCTCTGAGTGACAGATGTGGTTTGGTGGAAGCAATGATCCTGTAGAAGGGTGTAGTTTTCTTTTGAAGGTCCAGTGGTGGTGTGGATATGACTGGTCTTCCTCTGAGAATCCAGTGGAAAAAGGCTGCTTGTTGTGTTCAACATCTCAGATTATATCCAGGTGGGAATGCTTGGCTCCTCCCCCTGGGTGGAGCATCTCATAATGGGATGATGTAATTTTAACAGTCATACAGTTCACCTGGTTTTACCAGCTGGCCAAGATATCTCCCTGGATGGAGGGTGGGTCACGGAAAAGATAAAGAAAACTGCCCCACCTGGTTTTACCAGCTGGCCCATTAACAGAAGAGATCCCCCCAGAGTTACGAGGGATGGGTCATGGAAGAGATAAAGAACACTGCTCCACCTGGTTTCACCAGATGGTGACAGAATACATTCTTCTGGTTTCATCTTGCATTGCAACCTAAGACACAAAATGTAACACCCAGTCAAAATATCAGGTGGAGAATTAATCAAGGAAGGAAACTATCTGGATTTATTACACTGAGCATAAATACCACCTAGATGGCATTACTGAGATCAGATGAGAAGATGGGTATGACTGGAATGTTAAAGTCATTTTTAAATGATTTATTTAGCAAGATCTTATTGGGTTGAAGGGGAGGATAGTGACGCTGGCAAAGATATTGCTTCTTTTTGGAGCTAGTGACAGCTTGGAAGCAAGTGACCTTTCGGCACTAGGGGTTAGAATATAAGAAGTTAAAGTACAGCATGGGGAACTTGTTATAGATGCTACCAATGCCAAATCACACCCTCAGAACAAGTACAAGTGTCTCAGCTTCCCATCTCCTATAACACAGCCCCTGTCATGCTACAATCACATACAGGCCAGTAAAAGTTGGAGTCTGCCAGTTTTTTAAGTGTTGAATCCCAAGAAAACATGTTAATTAGACAATATTTTATCAGACCTGGAGAATTCACCAAACAGAAATGTAGCACTGTCTGAATGAATGTCATTGTGATTTTGCCATTTCCGAGCTGGGTCTCGTGTATTTATGGGTACAAATCCCACAGCACATGTGTGTGTGCAGGTATCTGCAGAGTGCCCCCTTCCTCCTCCTCCCCTGAGTGCATTGGGACAGCTAGGGTCAAGAAGCCAGTAAAGACATTAAAAAAAAAAAAATCAATGCGGAGGAATTTAAACCATTCCAATTACCATTCATGTTCCTTAGATTTCAAACCTATTAGCAGACACGAGGGAATTAACAATTAGGTGTTCAGAGATGAAAGGATAGGTCAATTTAAGAATAAAGAGTTTGATTTTCCAGCAAAAGATATCAACAGAATCTCATTTAATTCAATTCAAACATTTCATTTTATTAGAGGTAGATTTGCTATGGTACATATCTCTGGTTATCCCTATAAAGGGACATTAGGGGATTTTGCCATTAACTCTGCAAGTGAGGGTGAAATAGAAAATACAGCATAAGAATATCCTCTTGAAATTCTCATAAATCTGAAATATTATATTTACAGATTCTAGGAAGATTAGCTATCCATATGGCAACAAGGAATGCCCACCATTACAACTGAAGGATACAAACACTTGGGAAAGGGTTCATGCACATGCTTTGGTTTTAAGGTAAATGTCAGAAGATCAGATGGAGAGAGTATAGGGCAATCCTGGGTATGTGTGACCCCCTGTGGGTCACTGAGACCTGGACACTCTGCTACTGTGTAACTAAGGGAAATCCTGGATTTGATCTGATCTGTATATACAGATAGTTTACATAGATACCCATATGAAATATATACACATACAAAATCGGAATATATTTGGTGGTGGTGGTACTCCTGTGCTTTTCTGCCCAGTCCCACGTCCCCATGTCCCACTAGTCCCCAGGCAAGCTGAGGGTCACTATAGCTGTCACCTTCAACTCAGCCCTCCCTGATGCTCACAGTCCTCTGCAGCTGAGCATTGGGGAATGTTCTCATTCACTAAAAATTGCATATTTGTGTGACATTTATTTCAGCTGTTTGCTCTTGTTGGCCTTATTTTCATTAATGAGGACACAGACAGGGGCCTGTGCAGCAATACTTACTGTGCTGAATCAAATGTGAAATGATAACTTGGGAAGATAAAAGGTTTTCTAATGCTTTATCAGTTCTTGAGCTAGCTGTTCCTCGTTCTGTCTTAAGCTTTAAATATTTGCATTAAGATCCAGATTGCAAGTAACTGGTCTCAGAAAAACACATGAAATTGGAATTTTAAATGGAAATGTGGAATGGAAAATGTGGCATTCTGGAGCTGGGCTTATCTGAGCATGCAGCAAAGATGCGGTTGTCTGCTTAAGCGACGACTCTGTTCAAAGGACATTCAGCAGGGAAAGCTGGATGCTTTTTTTTCTGCCTGGAAAAGGCAGGCTGCCTTCCTGCCATCTTCCCTTCATAATGCATTTTAATGAAGTCACAGGATGGTGAATTTGCAGTCAATCCAAGCCAGGAATCTATGATCTCATTGAAAATTATTTAATAAATAGAAACAATTTAATACCTTTGTATAAATTTATGTCCACTATGTAGTTGGGATTTAATATAAAATGTGTTTTCTGTGCACCTGGATGGAAAGTGGATAAATAAAAGCTGCTGGAATGATTCAATTTGTTTTTTCCCGGTCATGGGGGGTGTGTTCATCGTGTTGATTGCTTTCAAGGCAAGCACATTAATGAAGCACCTTCTCTTGTATTCTCCATAGCAAAATCACATTAGTTGAAGCAGCTCACACACAAGTGATGCTGTATCATATGTAATGAGGAAATAATTAAAGAAGCAGACATTCCCATTAAAATGTGTCACTATGAAAGAGGAGCCAAAGCTGCTGTGGTCTCTGCCCTGTTTCCATGTTCCACCTGTGAGGTGAGCAGGCAGGGACGAGTGCTGGTGCTTGTTATCCCCAAACCCTCTGGTGTGATATCTTGTAACCACAAAGCACTGGCACAATCATGGAACACAGACCAGGTGGGAACTGAATGTGAATGTGTTTGATAAGCTCGTTTAAACGATGGTGTGGACATGAGGGTTTGCTGGCAGCAATCAGTGCTGCTGGAATTGTCTGTCTGACCAGGGCCCCTTGTACCAGCTGAGACAGGATGCCCTGAGGGACAGGACTGGGCCAAGCTTGCATTTGCCATTGTAAAGATTCTAACTTTGTCTATATGACATTCATGTTCCTGAGGCAATGGCATGAAGCTGAGTCAGAGAAGGTTCAGGCTGGTTATTAGGAAAATGTTTTTCCCCCAGGGGGAAGTTGGGCAACTGGAACTGGTTCCCCAGGGCAGTGGTCACAGCACCAAGCCTGACACTGCGCAAGGAGCGTTTGGACAATGCTTGTGAATCCCTTCCAACTCAGGAGCGTCCATGATTCTATGATTTTGTGCATGTCCATATTTCCAATCTCTCCTTTACACCCTGGGGGCATTTTCCTGCAGTCCTGCAGGGATGATCAGCTACTCCCATGGATCAGTACTTCTGCTGTATTCAGACATGCAAAAATCAGACTTGACCTAAAGGCCAGGAGCTGGGGAGTGAGAGCAGAGGTGCCTGCTGTCACACAGCACCCACACTGCAGAGTAATGGGGATTTCTGTGGACTGTGGAAAGGATAGAACAGAACCGGTGAGTTAAAGGTCAGTATCAAGGCTGGGAATAAAGGATAGAAAAATCCTGGTAAATAAAAGAACTGCTGACAGCAATGGGAAATGAATAATTTCATACAGCAGCTATTGCTGAAAACTCTTGCAAAGGACTGGTGGAATTACTCATTGTGCTAATTCAAAGTTACCATCCCAAGTCCTGGCGACTGCTGATAAGAGGAAGATCAGCACAACTTTCTGCTATCTGAAAGCACTCAAAAAAAAAGTGGAATAGCAAAAAGAGACGTGGAACACGTGCTGAGGCAATGACATCCTCTGCAGCAGTGCAGCAGTGCCAGCGCTGGGCCAGGGGCAGCAGTCTGGTTTCAAGGTCCGGGCCAAGTGCAGGAGCTCACAAGCCTTCACTGGCAGCCAGGGACAGCTTTGTAGAGGAATCCTCAGAAAACCGAATTATGGTCTATAGTTAAAAAATCAACCTTTTTATTTCCACCCACTAAGCCTTTAAAACTGCCATTAAAGCAGCTGGTAATTGCTGCTGTAATTAGGTCATGCTTTATACCCTTGAAGACAAGTAGTAAACCTAAAAGAACTAGGGGAAATTTGTTTTGGGAGATATTTATAATCATTAATAGAATCACAGAATGGTTTGAGTTGGAAGACACTTCAAACTTATTTTGTTCCAGTCCCCCTGCCATGGATAGGGACGCCTTCCACTAGACCAGGTTGCTCCAAGACCAATTGAAGCTGGACACTTCCAGGGATGAGGCATCCTATGGAGGTCCAACAAAACAAGCTTAGTCATCATGACTTGTTTTCATATCCCTTGTTTAGTTCTTCCCTGGGTTAAGCAGCCAAACTGGGAGCGTCTGTGCTGGTTTTGGTGGTGCAGTTCTCCAGAGGGAATCACCTATGTGTCATTGAAAGCAGCTCCAGGTTGTCACAGAAGATAGTATCTCCAGATTTTATGGAAGTGATTTGCTTGTTATGATTTGAAAAAGTTTTCCACTCAAGAAACTGTAGTTATTATGCATTATTCTTTGTATATAGATAGGTAAACTTGTCATTTATGCACATATTTACATACATATACATACACTCAAGCATATATGGCAGTTATTTGAAGGTAATCCCTAATGTATATTAATTTTATTTATGCACTTTTTAACATTTTCAACTCAACCATACAGGAAACGCAGGATAAAGAGGAAGGGCTGTGTGCAGAGCAGCTCTTTCCCTTTCTTCTTGTGTTTACACACAAATTTATATGATGCAATTAAAGAATGAAAAAATGCGATAGTACGCAGGTAAAGTAGTATTATTTTTTAAAAAGCACATGCAGTAAATAAAAAAGCAATATTCAGACTAAAAGGAAAGTGAGAAGGAATGTTTGTTTTTATCTGAAATACCGTAAAACTCTGAGGAAATCTTTTTGAGGTTATGTCATCCTCTCTACATATAATCAAGGATTTATAAATGGAAGTAGGATTTGGGGAAGAACTTTTGTTTCATGTCTTCTTGGCTCTCTTTATCCTTTTTCATGCCTCAGCAACCTATTTTTTATTTAATTTTCCCAGAGCAGTTGAAGTCAAAACATGGATTAGAGCCCTGTGAGCAGCTGAAACCTGCACTTGGGTAATGGCATCGAGAGTAAAAGTGTCCAGATGGAGGAGATTGCTCAAAGTTTTACTAGACACATGTGAAAAATGTAGCTCCAGAGATGATAAATCAACATTATTACTGCTGGTTATTATTAATTTAAGTCGTTGGCCTTTAAAGAGGACGTTGCTGCCTAACACTGGACGTTAGAAGGTTGAACTCTAATGTGAAAATGGGATTTGGAATGGCAGTGCATCGCACTGGAATTATTATACAGAAAAGTTTTAAGAGCATCCCTAAAGTACACTGATCTTTCCTCTTCTAAGCAAAAGTTCTCATTCATGGCTGGAACCTTTCATTACTACACTGGTCTACATTTACTTCCCTTTGTCGTGACCTTGTTAAGTGTTCTGCAATGATAATGGAATTGGAGATACTTTCAAAGATAACATTAATTCAAAGATAACTGATTAATTATTGACAAATAAGCCCAGCATAGCTCTCTTCAGTGTGAGGCAGCTCAGGCTGGGTACTCTGGTTTTCCACTGGGAAGAGAATGTGGTGGTCTCTCCTGAGTCTGCTCTCATTGCCTGTGCCCAGGGTTGATACCAAGTTTTCTTGTTTAGAAAATAAGTATGCAAGTTCCTAACCTTTGTATTTATTAAGTCACTTCTGTTTACTAAGCTCATAAGCATCAGACCAACTACATTCGCATTTTGGCCAAGGAGAAAAAAATCTGTACATTTATCTTTATTAAGAGGATTATTTTGTTCTTGTCCAAAACAATGCAGCAAAATATCGTAGTAACTCTGAGTGATCATTGGGAGTGTGGCTGCTAATTAGTGACTGATTTGAGGAACAAAAATTCCACTTGGGAAGCATGATAATTACCCACATATTTCTTTGGGTCAGGCAGCCATGTTACATCAAACACTAGATTTATTATTCCATTTAAATAATTTTGAAATAATTAAAATTGTGTTGTGCATCTAACTGAGCAGATCCTAAGTACAAAGTCATACATCTAAATTATGAACTGAATGGAGCATTGCCCAAAATTATGAGTAGTGAAGCATGTGTCTACTTCTGAGTCAAAAAAGAAGTAAATATATATTTTCTACATCACAATTTTTCAAAATAGTTGCTGTTTTATTTCCATTTTTTTTCCCGTGCCTGAAAATATGCTAGAATATAGGTCCAACCAGTACTGGAAAAATATCAGTATCTCTACATTGGTGGCTACCTCCATTTCCAAGTACTCTCAGAGATAATAACAGGGCCAGGGACAGCCTTGACTGATGATAGCATTTCAGGGGATTTAGTTTCTTAATGCCAATGTATAAAATTTTATATTATTATCAAAGATGGATGCTTATTGAATGAGAATTACCAGATATGTTCAGTCACAGAGGGAATCCAGCCATTTTCATGTCACCTCCTGAGCCCTAATTCTTAGGATTAAAGTAATATGTGATCTCATGTCTGTGTTTCTAAGGGATGAACCAAAGAAGCCTGTGTTAACTCATCAAAACAACATTTTGGAAAAAAGAAGTTACTTCTAGATACTCCAAATCAATCCAACAGCTCACTGCTTTAATCTGACGCCAGTAGAATGGCAATAATTTGGAAGGTGTTCCAAACAGACCCTTGTAATAAAATCACCAAGGTTGTGGGTTCAATCTCCATATAGGCCATTCACTTAAGAGTTGGACTTGATGATCTTTGTGGATCCCTTCCAACTCAGAATCTTCTTTAATTCTATGTATTTTTTTTCTCTAATTTTCTCTTCCTCTTCAATATATAGTGAATCTTCTGAAGACGCTTTTATAAAATACGTATTTTTTTTTTCTGGGTATAATTGATTTATTTTTTGTTTGTTTGTTTGTTTTTGTTTTCAGTGAAAATGGCATCAGTAATGTTTGTAGGAGAGAGCATGTACCACATCTTCTCAGTTTTTGAATGTTTCCAGGGATGGTGAGTCCACTCCATCACTTCACTGTAGAGGCTGTTCCAATGCCTTCCAGTTTCAACCACTCTTTCTGTGATTAAATTTTTCCTAGCATTCACCCTGAGTAACAGGAAACAAACCAGTTGAAGCAAATATTATTTTAAGTTTGTAAAATGGATATCTATTGGTGGTTTTTCAAACATGGCTGGGGGGGGAGGGGCACACACAAACCAGTCTGGGCACGGCATCACGCACTGTACCCACCTGTGGTGACAAATCCATCCTGTTTTCAGAAGTCAAGCAGGGCAGAGCGATGGTGTGAAGAGATGAAGACAGCAGAGCATCACGGATACTCACAAGCTGGCTACTGTGCCCTCCCAGCAGTGACCCCTGTGATCCCCGGGGTGATCCACAAGGAAGGCACAACAGCATCTTTCTCCCATTTCAGTATTTTGATCTTTTTCCCCCAGTTTCCAGCAGTTCCACTTTTCTGCTGCTCTGCCTTGTTTGGGTTTTTGCTGACAGAACAAAATGCTGGTAGCAAACACATTATTCATTGTGATTGAATGCCTAGTAATTATGTTATATATTGTTTTTTCATTTCTCAAATTAAATCTCTTTGCTGTTAGGAACAGATGTTAAAGTAGTGACTCTTGTTGATTGTTATATGACACATACATGAAATATTTTAAATGAGAAGGCTGATTGAATTTTAAACATACTGATCACACTGGTGGAATTGAAAATAATTGAAACTGGTAATAGCTGAAATGTTTCCAAAAAGAGGAGACAAAGGTGGGGCTTGCTTTTTCAAATTCCTGATCACACCAATCATGTAAAATTCTGCAGACCAAATACAAGAATTTATCTTATAATACCAAACATGAGACTTGCACGGTTGTTACTTCAAAATGCCAGAAGAAAAGAATTTTAAAAATAAGGCAAAATCTATTTTCAAATCAAAACTTCAGCTATTACCCATGTGATTGCAGGAGCTTGTCTTTTTTTGTTTGTTTCCTCAGCTTATTCAGTAAAATCACGTTTCAGGAAATCTGACATTGCTTCTAAGGAAGTGTTGGCCACCATGCAGGCTGAGCTGGCTCTTGCAGTCCTTTCACCTGCTGAAAGCCTCAGATCCCTTTCCCAACCTGGAGAAGCTGATGGCTTCACTCTTCAAGGTCTGACGCTGGAAAGAAGTGAGGAAATTATTGCAAAGCACCAAGTCACAAATCCAAACCACTAGGCTGGATGTAAGGGTAACCTATACCTGTGGAACTGTTTTTATTTTTTTTTGTTTTTATTTTTATGGATGGATTTATCTGCATATATATTTTTCATAAGAAAATAAACACCCCAAAATGTATTTATGAGAAAATTGTCTATTTCATTCACAATGATAAAATTTTCAGCATTACGTTTTCCAGTCAGCCTATTGCTTTGGCACCTTTCTGCTGGACCAGTAAAAACTCTGGAGTGCTCATTGGGCCTGACAGATCGATTCTGCTCCTACACTTGCCCTCATGCCCCTTGAGGTCTGGCACGAAGTCTGCAATATCAATTCCACCAATCTATGATATACCTTTTCCAGCTATTGGAAGCTCTTGAGTGTCTGTAGATCACTTTCCTATATTTGAATTGGAAGATGCATGTGTTACACGTAGAATTCTCTAACCTGACTTTACAGGATTTATAGCATACATGGCATGAAAAATCTGAGTTTGGAAAGTAATGGAATAACAATTGCAATTAACCTCCAGAATCGCCAGGTAACCTTGGGGCATTTAAGTTTAAAGCACATTGCTTTTAAATAAGTTTAGTGACCAAGTACTGCTTTTTCTAAAACATTTTACTGGCATTTCTTCTGTAACAAATTGCTTTAAAACCTGAATGTTGGTGCCAGCTTTACCCCATGTGACCTAATGCCAAGAGGTAACAATACGAGGAAAGAAAATCTGGATTGAAAAAGCCATTTCTGAGCAGGGACAACTTTTATTTGTGCCAAGCCACTTTTGTATATGTGGTTTCCTCTTACGTCTGATATAATTTACAGATTTATAACACTTGCTGAACTTCTTAAAACAAGAAAACTTCCACTGAGACTGTGAATTGTTGCTGCACTGAGTTATCCTTGACAATTTATTGTCCCTATATGTGCCACATTAAAGCAGTGTGGCACAGATATTAGAGAAAGTCTTCTGACACCCGGTGTCTTCTGGGGCTGTCATGCTTTATTATGTTCATGATCCATGGAGGAAAGTTTGCTAATAGCAGACATTGACCCACTGGTGGTAATTGCTGTGAAAACATTATTCATGCTGATTATGTTAATGACAGAAGGATGAGGCACACTGCCTAAAGAGTTAGTACAGCATCGCCAGAGATGCTTTATTTATTTAACTGATTGATCACTTAAAGGTTTGTAAACTGTCTTCTCTGTATTGTAACGCTGCATAATCATGTACACACAAATTAAACAATCCAGAGAGCTAAGGCAGAATGGTTGTTGCAGATCTGATTTTCATGTAAAATCTCAAGACTTTTATGGGCTTATTTACATAACAAGTCATGGTCTAGTCTCCTTTACCAGCATCAGCTTGATGTGGATTTGGCTTCAGCTATAAATTTTTATGGTTTGAAGCTAGTGGAATATAAGAGAATGGTTCACATATTTTAGTAATTTGAAATACATTTTTTTATTGAAGAAAACAGTGTCATTTTCTTCTGGCAGAACAATCTCTTCCCTGATAACAAGATGCTTGCACACTTTCCCAGGGCAAGGTTATGACTTTTCTCCTTCCTATAAATGCCTGCAGACTGCTCCTCCACGTGTATTCTCCTCTTTCTCACCAGAAAATCGACTGCAAACCTCTGGGTCTGAGCATCCCTGATCCCCTGGAGCTGGGGGTAAGTATAGCTCACTCTGCTCTCAGACTGATGAAATCCAAGTAGATAAAAAGATCTTTACATAGACAAGGTGTAGGATTTACATGTCCTCCAGCTGGAAAAGCGCAGTCAGAATATTTCTCAGTGAAAATGGTTCAGTAAAGAGATATTTATGGTTCAACTTGATGATCCTAAAGTTCTTTTCCAGTCTAGGGATTCCATGATTTTGTGATCTTGAGGATCTCAACCAGATTTGCTGGCAGCAGTCTCTAAACCAGACATGGCTGAGTCAGTGAAGAAATTGCAACAGGGAAGCTCCAAGCAAAGCTGGGAGAGTGATGCAGTGCTGGCCCAAAATGACGGCCAAGGCTTCTCTGCTTCAGGATCAGCCTGCAATGGTCTCTCTAGGCTTAGCCTTCAGGCTCTCAGCTGCCCTCATTACACAGTGACTGGACTTGAAATCAAAGGACAGTTACCACAATACCATTTGTATCATCTTAAATTAATTTGATCACAGCCATAGAGCTGAAGAAATAGATTAATAGATTTTCATGTTCAGAAGAGGCCGTTCCCCATGTAACCTCTATATATGTTTCTGCAGAATTCTACATCTTTTGAATCTGTACAGAAAAAAGAAAAATCTGACAAAATGGCTAAAACCAAACTGATCTGAAGAATTTCCCCTCTCTTTCCTCCCTCCCCGCCCCATCTCATGCAGAAACATTCTTGTTCCTTCTGCTTTGCAACCCAAGGCAATTTTTGCATTTGCAACCCCTACAGAGCTACACAGAGAATACATCACAATACGACACTATTTGACAAGTTTTCAAATAGCATGGCCAAAACTTACATTTATGTCAGTCTGTATTAAATCTTTCCTGCACCTTTTTTAGCTGTTCTGACTTTGAACTTATACAAGAAACAGAAACATGAATCTTTTACAGATGATGCACATAAATAATCTTTTGCTTAAACATTCTTTAGAAAAATCAGTGTGTTATTGCAAAAAAGTCCCTAGTTGCACTCCCCTCTCATGTCAGAAAAAAAAGACAAACCAGATGATTGCTGTGTATTTAAAGGCTGAAAGAGAAAGAAGGTTTACTACCTAATTTTCCATCTTATTTTAGCTAATACAAGGCAGAATGGGGAAAAAACCCCAAAGCAGAAGTTAACGTTCTGCCTCAGTTCTCTCCACCTTCCCAGCATCTGTGTTACTTAACAAAAAAGCGATCAGATGGACAGATGAGTTTTCATGGCTCTCTGTTCTACAGACTGCAGGGGGCAACGTCTGTTTCTCCTGATCCTTTCTCCCCCTTGAACAGGAAATTAAATACAAATTACTCAATTAAAGTAACCTAAGGAATTAATTGAAAATGAGGAAGTTCAGGCTTGAGTCTCTTCTGCTCTGTCCTTCGGAAGTTCATGTGGCCGAGGCTGAGCCGGTGTGAGTGCAGCCCAGGGGAGGCTGTGCCAATATCCAGTGCTCTGACAGAGCCTGTGCTTGGGTGCATGTCTGCATTACCAAAATTATTGCGGTGCTGCCAGCTACCATTGATTAAACTGTACTTGATATTGCTCTTGGTGACTGAACGGGGCAAATCAACTTCATTCCTGGCTTTGGAAAGGCAGGGATGCTGTTGCAGCTTCCCTGACAGGTCCATTGCGTGAATACTGACAAAGTCCCCTCAGTTCAGAAAAGAGTCATTGAAAACCCAGTTGAAATGTTGGTAATTTGAGTATTTCTGGGGAGAATTCACTTCTCTGAACATCCCTGTGTGAGCACCACATTCTGATATTCAGAGCACAAATCATCTTTTGAAATAAAAATTCAATAACTCTCCCCAGAACTACCTGTTAAAACTCAGACAGTAGATTAAATATTTACTTGTTCTTTCTCAGGATTCTCTGCCTCAACAGAAGAATTTAAAGAGGTACTAAATGCTGAGGAGCAGCTGGCTGGCAGGACCAGAGCACCCAGGGCCAGGGCTGGGGTCATGGGGGTGGTGGTGGCTCTCAGGCGAGCCCCACAGGATCCAGATACTGTATCCCCTCGGCCCTTCTTTGCACTTCGACATTGTAGAGACTGCATAAACCCTTCCTTGGGATTTGACACTATAGACTGGAAGTCCAGAAGATCTGCTAAGAGTTGATTCAGCCAAGTGCTGAAGCCTGTATTGAAATTCCACTTTAAAATCACTGCAATATGAACAAGTGCTCAGCTCATGTGGTACGAGTGTGAATAGGTTTAGGTTTGAGCGTGGGGTTATACCTTGTGCTGAAGTGCTTTGAATCAGAGACTGGTTTCCTACAGTTCCTACAGTTAATTTTTATAGGCGTAAGATACAAGCAGTGTGCAGGCACCTGAACTAGTAATTTTGCTATTTAAAAATAAAATTAACTGGGATTACAGACTTTCATGCTTCCCCCCATTTATTCTCAAGTAATATCTATGTAACCATTGAATATTTTGTTCTATTTCAATTCATTCAAAACTGATGTGGCCAAAATAATTCTGTTTTTACTGTTAGTGCCAGCTAACATTTCCTTGTATTCCTTTATTCATTGCATTCACTTGGCCCAAAATGGATGTTCGATTGTCATGTAAACTACTTTTCAAATTCACTTCTGAAGTGCAATAATATTGGGGTGGCTGGTACAATATCTTCTAGTAGTGTTAGTGCAAATGACAAGATAGAGTGGGTGTTAATAAGGTCAGACTTTCAATGGTAACCCACCTGAGTGGTGTTTTTTTGCATGCTTTGTAAAGATGGATTATAAACACACACAGCAGCATTGAAAAAGCAATTTAGATACAATGATCTGATTTCACTCAACCATATGAACTTTATATCTCTCACATCTTTTATTCCATGTACAGTTTCATTCTCTCTTGAAGGGCTGATTGCTGTAACAATGAGCAGTGTACAGAGAAGCCTGAGATCTGAACTAGGCTGCCCTCTGAGCTTGTGTTTGCAAATAGATATGAATTTATTACAGGAGCAGGGAGAACTCTTAGGAGTTTTGCAGTTTTCTTTCTGCTTTGCAAATGGCTGGCTGAAGGTCAGTGGATATGTCAAGAGGTAATATAAAAGAACTTCGGTGGACTTGCTTTGCAACTCAAAATTTTTATATATTCTATTTCATATTAAAAAAAAAAAACAGAAAAAAGAACTTCAGTGCAATGTACTTTGGAAGTTAATTGGAGTAGACATTCAAGTCTTAAGTAAATCAGCTCTGTATCATTTGACACACAACATTACTTTGATTAGTATGACTTTCACCATTATCTAGACAGATGAAATGATGTACCATGCTAATCAGAATATTAAAGTGACACTAGCACTTATATATTATGAATATTTACTCAACAAATGAATGCATGATAAATGAGATTGGTCTAGAAATCTTTCTCAGTAGAGAAGATGTGCATTCTTTCCCCCTCAGGAAATCCTTTCTTGTGCCTAATCCAGTTATCAAATTTCCAGTGCATCTTAAGCTGCTCCTTCCTTATCCCCCAGAGCAGTTGTGTCACAGCTCATCCAGGGGGTTCTGCACATACAGGAATCATATGCACTGTTCTGAATGGCCCATGATGCTGAAGCTGTTTTGAGACAGTTCTTTTACATGTATTTCTACACCACTTGACCCAACCACAGATAACAGAGCCAGATCTGGAGTGTGAAGCCCCATATTCAAACCAGTTTTCACAGTCAGAGCATTGTGACCACATGGTTAGTATGTGGCCTATCTAAAGTCCAGACAAGTTCAAGTGCAATGGCAGTACAGACAGGCCTGTGCTTAGGGCAGTGGATGCACATTTTCTCCCAAAATGACTCAGGTTCCCTCTCATTGGGGATCTTCCTGGATCACACAGGCAAAGTAGAGCTCACCATCTGTGCATAAGGCTCATACTCAGTAACAGAGGCAGCCACCATCCCTCAGAGTGTTTGCAGGTGTAAGCTTTCTGTGAATTTTTCTTGGTTCAGTTTTCTGGGGAAGAGGAGTACTTTATTGAGAGAAGCTGTGAGTGCCTAGAAGTGCTCAAGACCAGATTGGATGGGGCTTGGAGCAACCTGGTGTGGTGAAAGGTGTCCCTGTCCCCAGTGGGCATGTTGGAATGAGATGATCTTCAAGGTCCCTTCCAACCCAAAAAATTCTATAATTCTAAGAACAATGAGATTTTTAAAAGCACATTGACAAATGCTGACCTTGAGCTCCACATTGAGATGTGAACAAAATTCTACTTCAAAAACTCATAGTCAGAGACAAAGTGAATTGTCAGAGTCAAAAGGAATCTTGCACATTTCCTGCATCTGCTTCTGTGGGCACCTGCCTGGAGCAGAATACAGGACACCACAGGCTTTTCCCATCCACCAGAAAAAGGGGAGAAAATACACAGGACTGGCTCCTTGGTGCTGAAAACCCTAGGAATTTTTTTTACTAAATCTGATCTAGCAAGGAATAATCTTCCAGAGGTAAAAAAGTGTTTTTATAGCTGATTTTGGGGTATAACATTGAAATATGACCAAGGGCTCTGGTCTATAACTAGGGCTACAACTTTCAAGGTTTCAGTGCATTATTTCCAGTCCCTTGGTCATTGCAGACCCTTGTGCTGCATGTTTAAGATGCAGCTGGCTCCCATGTTGGTGTATAGCAATGATAGTGACCTTGTACTAGCATTGTCATGGTCATTTCTTGGCCATCCATCATGTCAGGATCTCTGTGTCCTTACACAGCACAGGTGACACCTTCCAGCAGCCAAAGAACTTGGATTGTACCTTATCTAGCACTCAGCATGAAGGGTAACTCTCTAGAAGTTCTGTATTGAAGGGTAAATCACGTGTCTGCTGGATTTTTCCACCACATACATCTTAGGAGGGAGCTTTGTTGCATAGCTGGCAGTGATGTTGCTCCTGCGTTGACTTATTTATATTTGCTTCAAATGTTCAAGTTCATTCTTCCCAAAGCCTTTAATCTTCTTGGAGGGAAGACATTGGCACCAAGTTGAATGTGTTGACACAGACCATCCATGCACTCAGTGACCCTCACTGGGACTTGACCCAGAGTCTACAAAGAAGAAA
Organism: Donacobius atricapilla; assembly: GCA_013397315.1. Classification (NCBI taxonomy): domain Eukaryota; kingdom Metazoa; phylum Chordata; class Aves; order Passeriformes; family Mimidae; genus Donacobius; species Donacobius atricapilla. Next base: position 766,793 of record WBMY01013876.1, read on the forward strand.
AGGGGAATTATAAGAGCCCATGATGGCAGGTACAAGATTCTTTCTCCCCAATTAACCTGCCATGTACCTTCCAGGAGTTTCACACACAGCAAACACATGGATGATGCAGCCCTGTGCTCCTGCTGGGTGCTGTCCTTCTTTCCCACTGTTATTACCAAACTCCTGACCATTAATCCTATCTTGTTGAGTTCCTCTTAAACAGGAGAAGTCAGCAACTGCAAAATCGAGAAGCGAGTAAGGCTCATTTTCTTGGTGTGTGTGATGACCATTGACAGGGTTTGCATGTGTGACTGACATGGTAGATTAATTTATAATAAAAATGCAACTTTCGCATAAATGACATCAGGCGATATCTTTAGTGCTGTGCTCATCTGCCTGAAGGGACAATGTGGTTTTCTATTACTGCAGAAATGCACAATAGCATTGCTCGGCTGATTTGGTTTTATTTTTATATTGTGCTGCCAGTTCAGTTAGAAATCTAGGCAAGCTCTGTCAATGGCAATAAGGCATCCCTCTGCAAAAACCAGGTTTCTTCCCCATTCAGACCATGAGGGCACCTAAGAAACAAATGATTCACTTCTGGACACAATGCAGTGTCATGGTAACTTTGAAAAACATGTAGTGCATGGACTGACATGTGCTCTTTAATATACTCTTTCTCCCATCTGAAAATGTATTAATTGGTCTTTCATAGCACCCTTTGGATCTGGAATAGTAATGTCACACCCATGGCAGAGTAGGTCTTTTTACAAAGAACATCCCTTTCTGTCACTCCTATTTGCCTAGTTCATTAAGTTTACAAATCTTCGGAAAAACTGCAGTTCTCACATACTCAGTTAAAATACTGAAGAATTTTTAGAAGTCGCATTAACTCATGTTTTTGCTTACAGGCCTGGGATGCTCCCTGTAATTGCATCCCTGACAGCAGTGACTATGGGACAAAGACTGATGAAGAGGTTTGAATTTTTAGTGCTTGATTTTGTGTCCTTAAGGATACCCTTTCAGCACAGCTTCCATTTTGTCATTCCTTTGAATGTGTATGGAGCTGGAGTTGTACATCCTATGCCACATGTAGAAGTGACCTGACTTCCATGCTCTGCCTCACCTTTTTTATTATAGTTATCTTGCCATGGGACAGGGGCTGAATGCAAGACAAGTCGAGCACAAGTTGATTCTCTTGCTATCTCATTGTCTGCAGTACATAAATCTTGGAAAGTGTGCTTTGAATAGGAAAGGATACCAACTTAATGATACATTTACTCTAACTACAGCTGGGTGTGCACAGAATCCTAATGCCTGCTGCAGACTCTTCACAGTAACAGATGTTGCTCTCTGCTTATAAAGTAAGTTTATTGCATTAGCTGCCTGTAAGCAGTTTACTCTCTAGAAGATTCATAGAGTAAATTAAAATTATCTAATTATTTGTTATCTAATTTAATAGAGAAATTGTCTTGATCTTCAGATATTACACATATATTATTATATTACAAGGCAGTATGGCAGAGGTCCCTTTCTGAGCTCTGAGCTGCTACTGAAGAGGAGAAACTGGTACTCACAAACAGACATATCTAGAGATGGGCTGCAAAAGCCTTACCAGGGAGGACTCACTGGGCTGTGGCTTTTATTTATAGATGCTTTGCTGTGCATCCCTGTTCCTCTACCTGCTCACCTATCAGCAGGCAGAGTCCTGCTGCTCCCAGCAGCCCAGCCGGCCCTGGAGAGTCCTTTGCTGTGACATCTCTGATGTGCCCCTTATCACAAGGTCCATCTCCTGCTGGGTCCCTGCAGAGACTTGGCAGTACAGAGAAAAAAGAATGCTCCAAGATGAGTCCAGCATTTGTAGGCTTAGCTGATCGCTAAAATTATGTTTATTTACTAATATTTAACTAATTCTTCACACAAAACAGACCTTTCTGCTTTCAAGCTAAAAAAGTGCCACCCTTCTCCTGCTCTCAGCTCCTGGCTCTTCAGGAGGGGTGAAGGAGGCTGGGTGCATCCCTGGGGTTGCTCCACAAACCATGATCAGTGTGGGGTGAGAGGGGGCTTCGTTTGGGGCAGGAAGTCCCTTGCTTGATGGGGAGAACAAGTGAGCCGTCTTCCTATTGTCACACTAATATGTACATCTTATCCTGTAATTTTCTGAGTCATTATGACAAATGGCTCATGATGATGTCACTCATTTCCCCAAGGACCTCTCAGCTCTCCAGCCAGCATGTAGCAAGCTGCAAACAGTATTTCAAAATGAAAAATCACAGGTGTTTTCTGGATGTCATCCAAAGGAAGGAGCGCGGATTTCAGGCAGAAATCAAATCAGACCACATGGAAAGATCTCCCTGAACACCCCAGACAGTCAACAGATGGTAGTTGTGACATTACCAGTCAACCTGTGCACCTGGGAAACCATGGCCAGGAGCAGCAGAAGTGTACACTTAAATTAAGTCTTCTATAAAATCTTTTAATAAGGAAGAGCTGAAACAGCAGAAATTCCTGGCCACAGACTTTGGTGCTGTAGGAGAAATAAAAAACATGTTTTGCTGCATGCCATGTCCTGCCTGCTAAATGTAATGATAATCCATCTCTTTGGAGACCCACTTGCTTATCTACTATCTATCTATGTATCTATCTATCTATGCGATTATTTAACTACAGTAATGGCTTTTGCTGGAGTCTACCAGAGGAGCACCCTGGAATGGATCTTTTGAGGTTATGTTAGCTGTAATTAATATTTGCATTGTCTTTACCAGTTTATTCCATTCTGTATCTGCTTTGCTCCAGATGTCGGGGAAGTCCTGTATTTTCTCCTTTTTCCTCTCCCCATCTGACAGCCACATTAATATATCCTCAGCAAGATTCTTATATCTTTGGTTAAGCCTGCTGGATAAACATAATTTATGTAGCCTTCACTGACACTATCTATTGCTGATGATGGAGAAATGAATAATGCAGTTATGAGAGAAGCTTACTCAGGGGTTACCTGTAACTCTGAGTGCATAAATGCTACTCTGTGTTGGACCCAGGGCTGACATAAACAATGTCAGTATGTCACTGTCAATAAAAAATTTCCAAAATTGAATATTTGAATGTTTGGGTAGATGCTTGCTGATTATCCAGCTTCTTTTCACAACCAGAATGTAGTTACTCATAAAAACCACATGAAAATCTGAAAATGTATATATAAAATGGCAGAAACATGAGAGGTTTTTATTAGGAAAAAAAAGAGTAAATATTGTTTGAATAAGGATTATATGTTGAGACACAAATTTTCCCCTTTTCTGCTTATTTTTCTTTGCCGTGACTATGGTTCAAATTCATGTGTTATTTGTGAGAACACTGTCACAAGGTATTCTGGCTTTAATACACCAAGAGACACAAATTCTACATTTGTAGGAGAATAGTTTGTGTTTGGCATGGCAAAAATAGCTGCATGGAAACTGTGGTCCTGGATTTTAATGGACCTTGTTGTTAATGGCAACTACTTAATATTTTACTCGTATATTCTTTTGGGTTCATTTAAACAGCAGCTCGCCTAAGCACTGCAGAAAAACATAATATGATAAATTAGGCTAGGTCAAAGAGGAGAAATTATTTTAAATGAATGCAAACATCTAATTTGTCTGGATTTATAATGAATCAAAATGCCAATATTACTAGAGTTGACAACAATGTATATTCTATTAAATTCAATAAATTCTCTACTAAACTTTCCTTACTTTTCCTATTCCTTTTCATGTGGTTATACATCACTTTAGTGAGACTGACTCTACTGAAGTGGAACCAGTTTTCCTGTCCGGGAATAGCTATGGACCAGCCTTGGGTTTCAGTCACACACATACACACACCCTTCCTGGTGACTGACATGTCTTTGGGACCCCCACATGCCTCATGCAGTGCAGGACCCCAGGTTTTCCCTTTGGTGCTGCAGCTCATGTGCTCCTTCAGCTTCCAGCTCCAGCCAGCCATAAGGTTCATTGAGCAAATATTTTTGCTCTGAGGTGGAAGGACGGCAAACCCCTGAATATGCCATATTCACTTTATTGGTGATCTGGGAACTGGCAGCCTGGACCCAGGGCTGGGTGACACACAGCTTTTTCTGACATTGAGTTTTCAGCAAACTCACAGCATGCTCTAGACCATCCCAGCCTTCCCAAGGAGGAGTGAAAAGAAATGTAAATCTTTCCATCTGTCAGTTCCATCCATCAGCTGGGAGGTTCTTGGCAATGGTCTCAAGGGTTTCATGAGCAAGTTGTGTGACACAACCAGCATCCATTAGCTGCCTCTCCCCTGCAAAACCACAAATACATTATTTGCCCATAGTGAGCAATAATGCTCATTTTCTCATGGGCCAGTTTGCATTAACACCATTGCCACCACAGCCCCTGATTTATCAGTCAAGGTGTGCTTTTCAGTGATATTTACAGCCTGGCTTAATAGTGTGTCTGTTTTCTGTTTGCTGCAGATGATAATTCAGGGATTTGCTTGGCTGACTCAAAGAAACACTTGGAAACTACAGCTGGTGGGTTTGATTTTATTGCCGCAAGGATTTAAATAAACACAAACTGATTTTGTATCATTGCCTGATGTTGTGTGATGTCTGTTTCAGCCACCCTCCTGTTTTGGTGGTGTTTTTAAGGATGTTTGACAGAAACCTGGTTATAGTTTCTAACACCTGTGCTTTATTCAGAGTCATAGAATCACAGAATCATTTAGGTTGAAAAAGACCTCTAAGATCATCCAGTCCAACCATTAACCCACCACTGCCAAGGCCACCCCTCAACCATGTCCCCAGGTGCCACATCTACATGCTTTTTCAGCCCCTTCAGGAACGGGGCATTCCCAGCTTCGCTGGGCAACCTATGACAGTTCCCTGCCACCTTCACGGGTGGTTACTTCTTTCTAATAACTGATCTAACCCTGCCCCCTGTTTGTTGGAAGCAATTCCCCCCTGTAGCGTGTTAGAAGTCAGCCTGTAGCTGTCACTGCAGTAAAGCCAGCACTTTCCCTGCTGCCCTTTTTCCTCCCACACTTGCCCTCTGCTATGTCTGGAAAACTGGTGGGTGAGCTGCCAGTGGATGAAGTGTTGTGTCCTTTGCATGCTGGCTGTTACTCCCAGACATTTTTTTCCTGCAAACTTACCAGTGCTGTCACAGACTGATGTAAGAGCCATAGCTATAGGGTGTTTGTTAGAGCATCCCAATATCCCTGAGCCCCCAGGGCCTCAAACAGGAGGAGACAAGTGAACTGTGCTCGTTGACCGTTAACACAAATTTACTGCTACTTGTGCTGATGTTTTCAGCATAATTCATTGCAGCTTGAACTTGTTGACTATCTGCATAATTTCTCCTTGAATAATTTTACTGCCATATGGGATGCTGCAGACCTTGAGCTGCTGCTTTGCACACAACCCCTCCGTGTGTTAACGAGCCTCACTTGACGAGCAGTGAACAGCAACCTCCACATCCCTGGGATGAAGCCCATGATTTCTGCTGATGTGGTTCACGGAGGGATGGTTTTTTAACCTCCAACCTGTTATGAAAAGCACTCAGGAGCGGTGATGGTCCTGCTGACACAGCCCCTGTGCTCCCATGTGCACCTTGTGGGGGTTCAGGGCTCTCCTGAACCTTGGGGCAGGGCACACAGAAATGCCTGTGTTGGTGAAAGGAGTTTTTAAGGAACAGAGGATTTTAGCCTCCAAAGCTGTTAAATTGAGTATTTTCACCAACATTGATTTGAGCTTCTAAAGTAAAACACTGTTTAAGAAAATGAGCCAACTTAACCTTGTTATATAGGGAAGCTTAAGATTTTTTTTCCAAAAGCTCCTGGCCTTTATCATTTAGCCTTAATGCAAAACTTAAACTCCAGCACTATCTGCTGCAGATAATATTGTTGACAAGCTAGGCTGTCTTTCAGTCCAGATTTCATGTCTTAATTAAATGGAATTTGTTTCAGCAAATAGTGCTTGTCAGAAGCGGGATATTTTTGCCTTAGGACAATTACAAAGATACTATTAGACATATTGATAATTAGCAATCTGTGTCTCAGAATTACAATAGCTCTGTGTAAAGAGTAATTTTTCCCAAGCCAAGATTATAATTATAAATTAAATACACAGACATGTCCAGCTAATCTTAAACATAAACGCATAGAGCACAATGTGCTTGAGAACACCAGGAGCTCACCTAGTTCCACCTAGTTCAGTCCTATAGCTTTTAGGAGAAGCTCTGACACCAGAACGAGCTCTGGAGGGACAGATGCTAGGTGTGGTGATAGCTGGCTGCACCAGCGGAAGTTTAGATTGGATAGTAGGAAAAATTTCTTCATGGAAAGGGTTGTCAATCCCTGGAACAAGCTGCCTAGGGCAGTGGTGGAGACACCATCTCTGGAGGGATTTAACAGACCTGTAGATGCGGCACTTAGGGACATGGTTTACAAGTGGCAGGGTGGGGAAATGGTTGGGCTTGATGTCCTATCCTCCCTATTGGTGTTAGAAATTGCTACCCATGGGAGGTTTTTGCCATTGTGGTGCACATGTGAGGGAAGAAAGGGCATTACCGTGTAAATGCATCCCATTCATCCATTAAAAAATAGAAATTATAGAAAAATGAAGATATGAAAAAATAAATTTTAAAAAATCACATGAGCTTTTAGGCTTGTGAAAATGCCTTGCCTTGAGAGGATAAAATTTACTTAACAAATCATAAAGAAGCCAATGTATTTAGTGGACTGAATTAATTTTACAGAGAGAAAATACTGAGTAATTTTGGCTGTGGGACAAAGCTGGCATCCAGTGGTAGGATGCCAGAACCAGCCAACTTCAAAGCTGAACTTGTGTTTTACACAGAGCTGACTTTGTGCTGAGCAAGCTTGGGAATGGGAAAAGTGCCGAGGGAGCAGGACTGGCTGGCACTCGCTGTCTGAGTCAGAGTGGGGCATCATCCTGGAGGAATTCCGCTGTTCTCCACAGCACGCAATGCTGTCTGCACGGGGGTTTGATGTGCTGATGGTCTGCAGAAAGAGATCAAGCTGCAGCTGAGCTGTCTGGCACGAGATGGACCATTACACATCAGTCACTAGAAAGAAAGGGCTGGGGAGAGGGTTGCCCAGAGAGGTCTTGGGTGCCCCATCAGGGCCAGGCTGGACAGGGTTTGGAGCAACCTGGTCCAGTGGAAGGTGGCCCTACCCATGGCAGGGGGTTGGAATTAGATGAGCATTAAGGTCCCTTCCTACTCAAATCATACAATGATTCTATGATGATAAGCCAGTAGTTAGCCTTTCTTTGTGGTCCATCAACTCTTGAGATGTCAACATTTTTGACACTGTATTTTAAAGTAATTATATTGGACTCAATGTGAAATGAAGAGTGAACCCCAGTGCAACACTCCAAATACAGAGGAATATAATTCAGCAGCTCATAAGGAACTGTCTGCAAAACAGGGCTGATGTCCAGCTGAGGAAAATTCATGGTTAATGCTCAGAACAGCTTCAACAGGTACAGGAGCTACTGGCCTGCAGGATCAGCTGCGCCAAATAGGATGAGGATTAAAAGTAGGAAATGAAAAGTTTAAAGTAGGAAATTAAAAGTAGGAAAAAGTTGTTCAACAACCCCTACTACCCCAAATGCCTAGCCAATGCCCTATTTAAAGAACAAGAAAAGGGAGATGCCAGCCTGGTTCTCCTATCTGACCCAGAGCAGCTCAGGCTTTGCCAGTCCTCAACGCAAATCCTCTGAAGAAACAATGAACTTTCCTTCACAGAAACTCCAGTTTCTGAAACCCTATTAACGTGGAGCTTACTGTAGCCTTAAATAAAACATTAAAAACTCTCCCTCTGCTATATTCCTTGCAGTAAACTCCTCTCCAGGTAACTCCACACCCTGTTCTGCTGTGACTACAGGCGGTTGCAGTGCCAGCTGTGTTTACACTCTCTTTTAATTGAAGAGTAGCTGAAGAGCACACGGCTCCTGGGCTGGGTATCTGATGGCACAGGAGTGATGTGGCCATTGGGCCATGCCTGCCATTATCTGTGTGCAACAGAGGGAGAAACCTGTGCTAGCCTGGGAACGGGAGCTACGCTTCTGGAAATGCCAGCAGTCTGACCTTTGGAAACAGGGATGCTGCTCGTTTGATTTAGTACTTGTCTTGTTTAAAAGGCACAGCTGGCTCTCTGCTCTCACTGCGCTCACTGCCTTCACTTGATGGCTTTGGACAAGTGTCAAAGACACCATAGGGTTAGTGCTGAAGTGCTTAATTAAACAAGCCCCTGGGATGTGGCAATTTGCTTGGTAGAAGCACCACACTAGAACTTTTTTTCTTTATTCTTGCTTTCTTCTAAAGTTAGTATTGTGAACTGGAAAAAAAAAAAATTCTTTTTCATGCATTTTGTTTTCAGCTACAAAGAATTTGGAAAATATGACCCACAATCCCTATTTTTCCTAAACTCAAGATGAGACATGCAAGACTCTTTTGTGCCACTAAGATGAGTTTTCACCTTTTATCATGATTTTTTGGAATAAGGGACAAATAAAACCACAAGGGAAAAAGCCCCAAAGGTAGAGAGCTTCTTTAGTAGCCAGTCACGTCTGTGAGGACTGTAAGTCACCGGAGCATCCTGTGCCAAGGCACTGAGGGTCATTAACAGCAGTGTGAAGGCACCGCTACATCTTCCCTCTGGGCTGCATGGTGATGACCTTTTGCTGCCACAAAACTGAGTAATGGGAATTAATTCAGCTGGTGCAGAGAGTAGATTGGGCCAAAAACTTAACAAGTTGCACTGGTCCCGCCCAAACCATCCTGCTCTGCTTGTACAGGCTGTAAATCTCACTGCACCGTCCTAGGCAGTCAGAATTGAGAGTATTTTGGCCAATGCATTAAGCTGGGCTGCACAGCCAGCTCACATTGCACGGGATAAAAAAAGAAATGAATAATGTCAGGTCTGTGTTTGCAGTCCCTTCATCAGACGGCCCCAGTCCAGGCTCAGCTCAGCCCCCATCACTCATGCATGACCCCCAGGTCAACACCTTTGCATTTCTGGGGCGTCCTGATCTCTAGCAGACGTGAGCAGACATAAGATTCTTGCCTGCCCGTCATTGTTCTCTGTTTTCAGGCTTATTAAAAAATCTTTATAGCCATGCTATTTTATTCTTTTAGAAACAAGTGTTAATAAACCAACCAACCAAACCCCCAACATTCTTTTTGAAGGCAGGTTAAAAAAGAGTGACATTTCAGGTGTGTTTTTCCTCCACTTGCAGTGAGGAGAAGTCCATTACTGGGCTTGCAGTGCTTGGCTGGGAATTTGTCTGGTCTTCAACACCGAACACCATCACACCATCTTGTGTATGAAACACGAGTCTTCCTGGACTCCAGATGGAGAGATGTCCCTGTGTTTTATTTCAGTCTACTTCAAAAACCGAACAAGGCAAAGAATATAAATAAAAATCTCTTTCTACACAAGTGGTTGGGGGAAGTTGGCAGCAGCCAAGTGAGTGGGACACCACCCTGATGGGCAGGAGCTGTGCCCACATCATGTCTGAAGTGCCTTGTGCTACAGGTGCACGAAGGGGAAAGGATGTGTGAAACGTGGATTGTGGCTGCCCCATCCCTGGCAGTGGTCACAGCCAGCTTGGATGGGGCTTGGAGCAAACTGGTCTAGTGGAAGGTGGCCCTGCCCATGGCAGGGCTTGGAACGAGATGAGCCTAAAATCTCCTCCAATCCAATCCAATCCAATCCAATCCAATCCAATCCAATCCAATCCAATCCAATCCAATCTAATCCAATCCAATCCATTCTCTGATGACTGACTCTAGAAACAGCTGCTGCTGGTACCTGCTGTGGAAGCCCATAACTGGCAGAGGGGATGCACTGCTGTAGGTTGGAGGGGAGCTTGCCAGGCTGGGGGAAATGAGCTCTAGTGAGCAAATAGCAGCACTGGAAGAGCCTGCTGTTGTTGTTGTCCTGTGGGAAAATACTCAAAGCAGTGAGTCAGCTGATCAGAGCTGGTTTCAGATGGAGGCAGAGTGGGAATTGCAATCGAATACAGAAAGCCAGTGCTGCTGCTTGCCTTGCATAATGCACTTTGTTAAGAAAAGCAGGATTTACCTGCAGGCTTTCTCAGAAAGCAATTACTGGAGAGTGAGGTGGTGAGTCATAAGGGTACGTGGCAGATAGGGGAAATCCCTGGGTCCTGGGGGGCCAGTGAAGGGCAACAGCTATACCTGTAACCTGAGAGACAGTCACAAAGCTTCGTACAGGGGGAGAAAAAAGTGGTCTTAGGGAAAAAAAATACTTAGGAATAACCAGGTTATTGCACACATGTCTCCCCAGCCTCTGTTCCTGTGCTCCTGTTAATTTGGTTGACCTGCTGTAGGGTCATACAGAGAATTAGCCATTATCTCCTTACAGAATTGAGATCTTGACCTGTTTTGTCCATTTTACAAAGCATCCAGCACACTACAAGGCACTCTGGCAATTAAGACCTAATCGTGGTATAAATCAAGTAAATAAGTACCTGTCAACAGGTCATCAGGACTGGTGTTCCTCTTGGGCAAAGCTGTGTTCATGGAGGTCAATGCAGAAAAATGGCCCAAGGCCTTCAAGGCAGAGTGTTTTTCAACAGCAAGTTGAAAAGGGAAGTCTCTTTTGCAGGGGGGACGAACCCACCCTGCCAGTTCCCATCTCCCACCCATTCTGCAGACAAACCCACCAAAATATTTTAGTACTTTTGTTGATTTTTTTTAGTGGTGTAAAAAAATAAAGTATTTAATGATAAGAATACATTAACCATCACAGATTCCAAATAAAGGACTTGTAAGTTTTGCTTCCAGTTTAAGTGTATGGTTTCTGAATGGACACTTCCATTCAGAAAGTGAAAATATTGAGAGAAATACTAAGACAAAACAGCATTTCTATTATACTGCTGCTTAACCTCAGTGATGAATGGCAAATACATCTTATCTTGGCATTGGAGTCTTAGTGCCAACCAAGGCACCAAATCCCATGATTCTAGTGTCAGAACATCCTACTGATATACGAGTGCATAGGATAATGAAAAGGTCATTAATTCAATTTAGATCAATTTTGATTAATCACCATGATTAACTAATAATTTAGTAACTAGAAATTAAGTGTGAACTGGTGGAGAACCAAAAGGATAGGGAAAGAAATTGCCCACAAGGAAATGTATTCAGTTTTTGACAAGAGTTGAAAGGTAAATATGAGTTGACTTTTTTTTTAGAATATATGAAATTTCTGTCATAATAAAATACTCAAGAAGTCATAAAAGGTAACACGAGAGCAGTGTTTGGCCTTGGTAAAACACATTTAGGATGGCTGCAATGTATGGATACAGCTTTGTTCAAGAAAGGAGCTGTGCATATTTAAAGGTACTTACAAAGCTGGTCTTCTCCTTTCTTTGACATGGGATATGTTTCCTAATGGGATGAGTACAAAATCATAGACACCATGCATTACTGAAGGAAGGCTATGCCCATCTGTTTCACATGTCTGTGTTGCAATGATGGAAGAGTCTCTTCTAACCCCTATGGCTCATAAGTGAAAGAAGTGTAGGATTCAGCATATGGGTGTTGAAGGACAATTTCAAGGACTCCATGTTTAATGAATTCATAGGATTCAGCTCCCCTTCTTTGTCTGTCAGAACAGATTTTTATATTCTCTATAGAACCGAAATGGTGTAAAATACCTCAGGTCTACAGCCATGCTAAAATGCTGCTCTTCTGATAAAGCATAACACTTAAAGCAAAGATTGCCAGTGTCATTCTGTATCTTTCTTGCTTAAAATCCCTCTCTGTGTTGTGGAATGGGTGACTTAAAGCATCTGCAGAGGGAAATAATTATGACACCACTACCTATCACTGCACGTGTTCAAGGGCAGCTTTCTACAGACCCTGGGCAACAAGGCCCTTGGCAAACCAAGCTGGGTCTTTCCAGAGGCCAGTGGGTGGCTCCAATGCTACTGATATTTACCCGCAGAGAGGTTTCACCCACCTGAAGACCCCATTTTCCAAGTGATGGTTAAAACTGCTTGAATGACACCACTTGTTGCCTGGCTTTGCTGCCACAGCTGCTTTTGGCCTCATTACTTCATGGTGATGGATACAGAAAGTTAGAAAAATGCAAATAGAAAAGTTTTTTATATCTTCCAAGTGTGCAAATAAATGGCTGTATGTTTTTATGGGGACTCGACTGAAATTTCTCAATGCCAGCTGTTGCATTCTTGGATAATTCAGCTGCTTTTACATGAATGTCTTTGCTCATAACTAAAAGATAATTGACTATAAACAAGTGTACTATAAACAGAACGGAAAAAAAAACCCATGAAGAAAAATTGTTTCCTGGTTGTTCTGGAAGAAACAGGCAAATTAAGGCTATGACTAGAAAATGAGTGAGTTTTCTATTATTTAAAAATAACCTCTGTTATTTTAACTGTTATTTTATGAAGAACCGAGTAATTTCAGTGCTCCTAAATATTTAATGAGAGAAACCAATGATTTCTAGACGTGCTGCTGTCTCCAGTGGGAACAACCATAACTAATTCTCTGTCCCCAAAGACTAGATCTTGCATATTCCCGAACTGACCACACTCATGAGCTGTTGAAAGACTAATGCCACCTTCTCAACAAAATTGTTTACATAAACTCTGACCCTCTGTCAGTATTTTCCAGCTTTTACCCAGGTGTGTATGGGTAATGGCCTGGATATTTCATGGCAAATTTCTCAAATACAATCACACAAATATGCACTGGAAGAGAGGGGACTCATCTCATTGCCTTCAGTAGGACCAAGAGCAAAATGAAGTGCAGAAGCAAGCGAGCTGACAGTTACTATTTCTGTGATGCCTTCTTCTGAAATCACATCTGCAAATCCTCTCAAAGCCATCCTGCAGAGAAAACTGATCAGTTCTCATTAGATCGCTTTCCTAGGTTTCTCTGGGTTGAAAACTGCTCTGATGTTTACTTTCCCTCATCATCCAAAGGTGAATATTCAAAGGTGAATAGTCCTCGCTGCTGCCGTCTCCCTGGGCTGGGGTGGGGTAGTTAGTGCAGCCAACAGGCAAGGGATACAGGGAAGAAAACTGATGCTTGGATATAACATAAAAGCTCCTTAGTATGAAAAGTCAAAATCTGTTTTGTTCTACAGAATTACTAGGTTTCGTGGCTTGTATGATATCTCAGTGGAGATATTATTCGCTTCCCAGCATTTTTCTCATAACCACAAATCATACCCACAAATAAAAAATATCCCTTCAAAACCACTTCCTATTAGCAGAGCATACCTTATAAAACTTGCAAGTAGACCAGTGTTGTACCATGAAGCCTATACAGGGTTTTTTTGTCTTTTTCTTTTTTTTTCCCAGTGTAAAAATATACAATGCTACTGCTCATTTCCTGCAGTGTAAAGGTCCAACTGGTCCTCGCCTGCTGAAGGCTCCACTGCTACTGCCCTTTCATACCTCCCCAACCCAGACCACTGTGTTACCCCTCCTTATACCTGAAACCTCACAGCGTAATGTATTTTGCCTCCCATTTATAACAAACAAGGAATCTTTAGCTGGTGTAATGAGATACTGTCCAAATAATCCACTGTCTTTCATAATTCTGTTGTAGCTGCTCCAGGGCCAGTCTTTGGATGCGATAGGGTCCTTTAAATTCTTCAGTACATTCATTCTCCCCGTTGACAGCTCTACAAAAAGCACATCTGTTTGCAAATGTGAAGTAGCATATATATAGTACTGATTGCCTTCAGTGAAAGAGGGCTGAAATGCGAGATCAGATATGCGTACGTTTGTCTTTAAGTCATAAATCAACTTGATTTCCCCTCTAACGGTCAGGGCCTGGACTCGGACCCTGCCGCTGCCCTGGTCTGCGCTGACCAGGTACCTCCCGTCCGGCGACACGTGCGGCGTGCCCGACACGGCGCCGTTGGGGCCGACCACGGCGTCGGTGACGCTGTCCAGGACGAGCTGCGGCGGCGCCGAGCCCTGCCTCATGCACTGCACCAGGTAGTAGCCGCCCAGGTGTGTGTACGCCATGGCCTGCGGCACGCAGCCGTAGGCCTGCAGGTTGATGGTCTTGATGTGGGTCACAGTCTCCAGGTCGATCTTGTGGACTGCGGGTTTTGACCAGTTAAAAATGAAGCCAAACCTGAAACAGAAAACAAGGCACTGGAGTTGCCTCTGGAGACATGGTGACATGCTTGAGCAACGAGAAAAGTCAGCAGAATTGGGAACTTTTTAGTCTGTTGGTTTTGGAAGCGTGCGCAATAATGCTGTCTCTTTTTCTAAGAAATGTCTTGTTTTAGTGCTTCTACAAAATCCTAGAAGGAAGGATATATTTCAGTTCAAATTAGAAATCTGATCCTGGAAATTTGAAAATGTGCTTAGCTGCTTGAATTGTCAAGAGCTGAACTCTATTATTGGGAAGACCAAGTTCTACAGAAACGGTATCAAGGTTTGGGTGTTCAGTAGGCTAACACTGACCAGGTTTGTATTTAATCTGTCTGAGATTACAGTCATGAAATTCAATACGTACTCAAGCCTTCAATCTCAAAATAGAAAAGCATTCAAAATCAAGCATATTGCTGCCAGGTTGGGGCCAGACAGTAACTATATGTAACAAATATAGCTGTGTGCAATATTATGTATAACTACTGAATGAAGACCGTATCTGATCTCATCTCTTAACTGACAGCACCAGAGGGAAGATGTGGTGTGTGTTTGGTACCTGTGTGTCCTAGGATGACTTTATGATGCTGAATTGTATCCCCATTTAGAAATAAGTTTTGCACCTTTAAAACTAGATCTGAGAGTGAAGCAGGGGAGAAGGAGAAGCGGGCGAATGTCTGAGGTGGCTGCATTCAAAAACAAAGAGGTAAGAGCTTCAGCTTTCTCTCTCACTGACTGCATTGTCTGCAGCAGGGACAGCAGGAGAGAGCCCTCCTTTGCTTTTAGTTTTTAGCTTGCTGAGGCAGAGAAGTTCCCTGGACTGTGGCTTTTCTTTTCCTTGGAACTGATCAGCCTGCTCAGGACTGAAAACCCAGGCAAACACCGGGAGCTCACACCTGTGGCCCACTGGGGCTGGGCTGCTCCTCACTAAAGGACCTTCTGAATTTGCCATTTTTCACAACAGGAAGAGGTTTTATTGTTTAATATTACTTTTTTTTTTTTTTTGTGAATACTTTGCTTGTTAAATAAACAGTATTTTTCCACTTTTCTCAAAGGAAATCTTTCCCCTAACCAGTAGGGGGAGAGGCTGCTTGAACCCCTTAGAAAGTTTCCTCCCAATTTGCCCTAAACCAGGACACCATGGTGCCTAGGAACCCCTGCAGGAGATGGAAAGGCTGTGGTGCACAGCAGACTCTTTAAAAACCAGTCTGCCCACTCTGGGAAGGTGTAAAACATTTCCTGCGGAACATAACCAGGGTGCCCTGAAGATAAGGGGTCTTTATTTTCTGTCTCAAGACAGGGTAAAAAACAGTGAGCAGAGGATAAATGTTCTGTAAAAGATATATGCTGCAGCACATCTGACCTTTGCTGAAGACAAGAAAAGGTCAAGAATAGCCAAGAAAGGTTTCTGCTTAATTAGAGAGGGAGCCTGTAGAAACAGCCTGTTTGTGTTCCCCTGGATTCACTGACACTGACTTAAAAAAACTAATTTTACATCAAGTATCTTTTCATCCATTCAATGCAGACGGAGGGAAATGAAGTGAGTGCTCACTGTTGTATCTCTACCTCAAAAGATGTAAAATTGTATTGTGAAATGTGGAGGACAACGTGCTTCTGTGCAGACAATACATATTTTTCTTGAAACACTAGGTTTATTTCTTTATTCTTAATCCATCTATCAATGAGACACACAGCAATGATTTCACTTCTAAAGAACGAGCAATGTAGTGTATGATCCCATGAAAATCACTGGGCCAAGCCTTTCATTTCCCCATTATACTCACATCCATTAGAGACTTCACAAAATATCTGCAGTGGAGAGACATAGTGCACTGTGTGTGTGGAAATTGGATATGACACTTGTATTTCTCCTGGATGAATGCATTTTAAGTACACTTTAAAAAGTGCTTTCCCTTACAGCTTTTTTTTTTTTT